>JAGXCT010036422.1:0-90508 GCA_022495035.1 Philopotamus ludificatus | reverse complement strand
AATCAGAAAATGCCCCATTTCCTCGCTAAAATAATCGGCATGCGATTTTTATTTATATCTATATACCATTGTGTATATTCATACAATAGCTATTCAAACACATGCGTTGCTCTAATATCATGCAATTTAAATTATCAGTGTTTGATAAAAATCGTATGCATTGTAAAATCAAGTGCTCGTTTCAATGCATAAAAGTGAACTATGTGAGATATCGTATTTGCATTAAAAATTAATTGGCCATACCCAGTAAAAAAATATATATATAATTACGTTGATAAGTAACGTGGCGGAACAAAAAATAACTACAGAACACTACTTAACCGTTTAGAAACCAACTTTGCCGTCGAATGCCGTCCTCTTGGGACGTCGGTATCACCGCAGGCTCTCGAGATCCGAATGTTAAAAAGTGTTGACGATATAACCTGCATTGCGTTACGAATCGATTAATACATATGTACGTTTGATTAAATATCATATCGGAAATGTGTACGACCTATGCGCTTTGAGCATGTTGACCCAAGCCTTGAAGCATTCCGGAGTTTTCGCTCTAAGATGATAGATGAATTCTTCGGCGTCGATGTCGATACGTCGCCGATGTGCCTTTGCCGATATCACCGATAGGCCGATATCCACGGAGCCATGTAATCTACCTTTGGATATATCGGAAGGGCTCCGAGCGTATACGAGGATGCCTGCATCCACGACAAAGTATCTCTGTAAAATAAAAATAATTAATATATAATAATGATTTACGCTACGGATATAATATAGAATTACGTACTTTGTGCCAGCCTTTGAGCGGCCATTTTCGTTTTTTATGCAGAAATCCATTGAACACATCGGGTCGTCTATCGAACCGCTGTCCGTCTTTCAGGCCTTCTAATACTTCCCATTCGGAACCTCTTCGCCTTAAAGAAAGATATAACGTTATCGATTGTAATTGGATTGAATCATCGTCGTTGCATACCTATTGTTTCTGTGCTTTCTTTGCGATGAAACGGGAACGAGCAGAGCGGGACGCAGCTCTCCGCTCTCCGCAGACAGACTATTGGTTTCGGCGCTGTTGTCCGAGTCCGATCCTTTCGCAACGGCAACCACGCGTGTACCACGCACTTTCTTACTAAGCTCACCTAAAATAAATTGACATTATGTATTCATTTTAGGTTCAAGGATTTGTTAAAAAAAAACACTATCATTTCTGAGCCAATGACTAAAGCGAAGGTCATTTGAAAAAAATTGAAGAAGAAAAAAAATGAAACGACACCGTGCTATGTTTACAAACAAGGCGAATTGAAATAGTTTCTCAAGCGACACGTGACGCGACACGCAATTCTAACAGAGGCGAGACCTGAATCGTCGGAGAAACGCAGCCACTGATTGACTTTCTGCGCAGAGTGAAGCATTCCTGGGCTAGTGCTCCAGTTGTGCACGGGACCGTCTGCCGAAGAGTTGTGGTGTCGATGCACGAAACCGATTTTTGCACGAAACCAACGGCCGGGCAATGAGTGAGAAACGCGAAAAAAAAATCTGGCAAAGACGTGTCGTGATAATTCTCCGGATGCCAAAAGCGAATTAAAAATAGTCCACTTAGGCCAATCGGGAAACATAACCGGCGTGTGTTTTGATATAATTCGGCGATGACCGTGAATTGCATAAATAATAGAGAAATGCATTATTTTATTGGAGCAGCATTTCCCAAACTTTTTTAAAACTCTCCGATTCGATTTATACTTTTTTTTTAAAAAAAATACGACTACTAAAATTTAAATAAAACCAAGTAATATAATCGTGTCTTGTTTCTCATTTTCTGCTAAAATTAGGTACTTCTGATTAACGCTACCTTGAAGGCAATATATCCTTTTGATCACGTAGCGAGAAATTCTCATTTTTTTGCTAAAAACATGGACGAGAAAAGAGCCGCGCAGTGAGAAAATACCCCAATCTGCCCAAAAGCTGATAATTTATGTTGTGAATATCGACTGCGCAGCTAAAAATACTATTTCTTTGAATTTTTTTTTATAATAACAACAGCTGAGAAAAGAGCCGTGCAGCAAAAAAATACACGCGTTCGACAAAAGCTGATATTCTCGTCCGATAACAGAGCCGCGCAGCGAGAATATTCCTACATTTGAGCAAAGGCTGAAATTTCTCTTAATAATAAAATAATGTTTAACAAATAACTGATAATTTCGTCATAAAAAAGGAGCTGCACAGCGAGAAAAGTTAGATATTTGGCAGAAATTTATGATTTAGTACAAATAATCAAAAATTAAATTAACGATATTAATGAATAACCGCAAAAAAAATGTATTTGCGCATCAACCCGCGCAAGTGCGCATCTTAGAGGGGACATTGCTCTTGTCAAAACAGTTGCCAATCCATTGAAGACGTCTTCTAGTACCACGCAATACTACTCTCAGTGACTGTTTTAAATATGTCATCAGTAGTTGTTTCTGTTAACGGCCGAAACGCCAATTCTTCTATAATGTTAAAATCCACGACAACTTTCAGCTTTAATAGTAGGTCTTGACTTACAAATATTCTAGAAAAGTTTTTTTTCCTTTTCGGGACATATTATGTATTATAGGTAGGCTTGTAGGTAACAAGCACATTATTTCGATAATGTGAGTTAATAGTCTGATAAGTGTCCGACAAAAACTATGAAGTCAGGTAATTATTTATGACACTGGCGAGGGGGTATTTAACCCTTTCAATGCGGCGGGTCTAAACACGATTCTGCATCTGAGTGCGGGTTTTGGACCAAATTCATTTTTTTTTTTTTTGGCGAGGTAATTCTAGGCCCACCGTTTACCGGCTATATTAGTCCATTTGCCTAAGAGATTTATGCAAATATGTTGATTAGGATATGTTCTTCCATCTCAACTAAAAAAATAAACTCGATTCGTTTTATTTTCGTAATAATAAATCGAACAAAATATCAATTGCTCAAACAGAGATTAAGTGAGAAAAAAATGGGAATGCGAATCAAAATCTAAAATGCGAAATGCAATTTTCTTATACCATTACATCCGTACACGTATCCGTACGTGGAACACCCTTAACAGCCCCTGAACCGAGATACGTCACCGATACTACTGCGGAGATTTGAATCGTTACTGTTCATATTTACATATTACATGGTTCCTATAAATTTCTTGGGATATGTTGTATATTTATTGATAGCTGTGTTTATTAGCTGATTTTTAAAACAAACACCATCACTTAACTCGGTCTAGTTTACATGTAACGACAAGTTAAAGTTTTAAAGAATCTCGCGCATGTAATGATACGCGACCGCACCCTGGACACGATTGTGCGCATGTACGTCATGCGCCCCGCACTGAAAGGGTTTCAGAGGAGACCCATTACCTCCGCATGTTTTATAAAAATATTTATGTAGATAGTTTGGCGCGTGGAATTAATTAATTTAATGCCATATATCCTTCATTGAATAAATAATTAAAAACAAATAATATAAATTTCAATCCAACTGAAATAATATTAAAATTAATCAGTGTCGTGGTTTGACACTGGGGAGAATATAAGTGTGAGAAACTCATTCCCTTGTATCTTTAGAATCTTTACATGGATGAATGGTGCTTTGGAATCTTTATGTTATGCCATCCATCCATCGTAGTTAAAATAAAATATATATTAAACTTACAACGTTAAGAACCACAAGAACAAAACCTAAAAATACGCCTAGATCAAATGCAAGATCTTGATAATCTGGGAATACGAAATCGAAGAAAATGAAGATATGCACAGAAATCACAAGAAAAATATCTTCCATTATCAATGGAATGCCACTAACTATTCGAACATGATTAATTTGGTACGTCAATAGTGAAGGAATCCTACTCGACAAGTGTTAGATGACAAAAACTTGATTAAAATCACTTCCGCGAATCACTAATCAGATAATAGCACCACGAAAAAAGCAAAGAGACTACCGAATTTTCTGAAAATCTATGCATGAACAACGCAGAACTGTTAAAGAACTACAGGATTAACAATAATCATCGCAGCAACAAATAGAATCAAGGATAATACAAATTTACCGAGATTAGAGACCACATAAATTAGGATTATACGTTTAGATAGCCACTGAAATGTGCAATATTCAATATGGAACTCTTCTTATTAAAATTCTAAGCAGCTTCCACCTTCACTTGTCTTCAATTTAAATCAATACCATTTGATTGACAGTAGATACATATTTAAGAGTTATTTTTTGCACATTGTGTTATACATATCAAAGGTTGCACTTAAGGAATGCTCTACCATTCTTTTTTTATACGAAATCATTTTAAATAATATTCTTATCTAAAAAATCAAATAAAAACTTCTTGATTAGTCTGATATTAGTTTTACGGAACATATAAGAATAATTCATGTGACATTCGTAGAAAATTCGTATTTAAATATTATAGTGTGTGATTAAAGCATTAACCTGATAATGATAACATATTTATAAAGTGAATAATAACATACATCTTTTTTTAAAATATAAAGAAATTAAGATATGCAGAAATGCGTCTTAACCGATTCGTCACGGCACACTATTGGATAGATCTTGAATTCTACTGCCAAATATTTAAAAATATATTTTAAAATTTTATTATTTAATATTGAAGAATATATCTTCACATATGTATTTTAAATTTCATAAGTCTAGCTCAAATGGAAAAGAAGTTACAGGTTTTTGGCAGTTGGATTCATGATCCGTTCCACTGTGCGGCGGCTCGAAACCAACGGCTCTGCCCGATGGGGTCTATTTTGTATGAAAAAAAATGATAAATTCTTCGACAATACCTTGATATTCTTTTTAAAAATGGATTTATCTAAGAATAAAAATAGTTACTCATGATATGCTCCATAATTTGGATATTTTTACTAATCAATACGACGCGTAAAAGACGTGCGAACTCGACGATGTTTCGCCGCGACTGAGGCTCGTCACATGTGGTTTCACCACTTGCACAGCACGATGTTTTTTCTCGTTCCCACTTGCACATGCTCGATGTTTTTTCACGCTTGTATCCGGTACGAAGCGATAAAAAACATCATGTAAAATTAAATAGTTGTTTTTATAATTTTTTTTTCGCAATTGCGGACAATAAAGATCAATGATCATTTATTTTTTAGACTTTTTTAGACAAATACAAAAAGTTTGGGACATCAATATCTTAATCCAGATTTGTATACGATTCAAGAATAATTTTCAATTTAATCTCTTTCCTCTGCTGATCGTTGTCTTTTGATTTCCATCAAATCTTAAGATTGATTTATTACATGAAGAACGTCATATTTGTACAAGAAATATCTTGAAAATGCTTTTTTCATGTTGCAGAATGTAAACGTGCAAATATTTTCCTTGAATAATCCTTGGCAATGCTTCATTGATTCATCATTTTGCTGATGAACACGTCAATGACACATACATTTAATCACTTGGTGATATGATAATAATAATGAAACGTTGATCAACGGACTCAAAAAAAAAATCAGCAGCTGATAAAGAGTGCAAAAGACCTTCACGCTACTTAATATCGAGATAAATCGTCGCAGTATTGCACAAATTTTATGAAACTAATTCATTCAACTATGGAATCGTTCAAGTTTATTTTCATAAAAAAACGATTTTATGGCAGTCTCGATATAAAAAAGATAAAAAAACTAATAAGCATAGTAATATGCGAATTAAAATGACATCAGTCGTGCGTCCAATCATCGGGAGATTTGCTAAAATTATCTTAAACTCAAACTTAAGACTTAAATCGCTGCTATTCTTTTCAGAAATTTCGTACATTTTTTTAATTATCGTGCCTAGTCACAATGTGGCGTGTTAAGGCCGCGTAAAAAAATAAAACAATCATTGTTCTTCATAATTTTTGATAATAACAATGCGTTTTCCGGCCAGCATGCGGTTTTAGAAGATCTAGCCGATCTACAAATATCGTTAACATAATATCCGTAGAATCGAAATAACGGCCGCAACGAATCATCCAAACAAACATAGGAGCAACGTATTCGCAACAATCAACCGTCTGCCGAACCTTGAGAATCGCATATTTTTGCATAAAAGTGCGAAAAGAACGTGTTTTCCGATGCGAAATTCGCATCAATTACCACAATTCGGACGTTTTATATGTCAGATTCAATAAACCTGATATTGAAATCATGATATTTCAGTTACAACTACCAAACAAATGTTGCAAAAACTATGCATCACTAGACTATTTTGATTAGACATTGATTATGTCCATTAGAATAGCAAAATATTTCATAATCAATTATCGCGATTGTTTCGCAATACGTAACGCATTGTACAATCAAAACAATGTACTAATTTCAAGAAATCTTGATTTTTAGCTGCAAGCCAGCAATCGTAACGAGCAACAGATTTTAAATATTTTATTTACAGCGATATGGGTCATTGTGTTCAAAAATGATAAAATGCCATTCCCAGCCCGATAATGCCTATATTTCATTGAAGTCTTTTATCTTAAATCTGAAGCAGGATATTAAGCACCAAATGGTGAAGGTTTGATTAAAAAGCGAGCGAAGATAAACTCGCAATGCGAGTTTGAAGTAAAGACGCGAAATGGAATTCGGCGATTCTAGTAAGATTCTAATGGTTAGCGAATTACAAGACTCACCAATTGCACGTAAATAAATGTATGCATGTCTCTTATCAGTATGCGCAGTTGAATCGTACAACACATCCACTTTTCGACACCAAACTTGAATCCCGCGATTCTATAGGATACGCGAATCGACCTCACTCACATGCATCACGAGGACACAGCAAACCGAAATCCGGATAAATCAGCACCAGCTTCTTCTCGCTCCTGATTTTGGTCATTGGCTCACTTCGCCGCAAAATATGCAAATCTTCAGCACGTCACGGCATGCTATTGCACCAAGTTTTCTGAACATGCGCAAACGCTACAGCCGCCACAATTGGATTATGCACCGGTGCATATTTGCAAATTACCGCATGGCCCAAGACGGTGGAGGAAACACACATACACACACACACACCATAGCGACGCCTGACCTCAACAACCTGCGACGATATTGGAATTAATACTTCTATGGCGCACGATTGACATTGGCACAATTTCCAAAAAAAAATTGGCCCACTATCGTCGCTACCCTTAGGCCTGGAGCCAGGCCAAATCCGTTACATCATAACAGTGGACAAATTGAGAACGACGGTTTAAGGAAGAGGTGTCTAACCGGCGCTGGCCCATCGGATAAATTTGCGCTTCATCGTTTAAACCGAATGCCAAATTGAACATCCGCCTGGACCGATAACGGCGTGGACATGGCACTGCCCACGGTGCAAATTCGGCCGACACAATGTAATTTGCAAACGGGGATAATGCGATAAGGTATCGATGTTCGCTATTGCGAATCAATCACGATATGGCAAGAAAACAGATTGCGGTATCGACCTTGCGTCGATAAACCGTTTGATACATTTCTCGATGGCATTAGCCCGTCGAGGTCTTGCGAGTGTTGCAGGTCTTACTAGTAAGCCGTCGCTTCGTGTGTCATATCTAATCAACCTTCTTCGTTTTGACATTTAACATTGAGGCGAGTCTTCCGCGTCACTCGCGGCCGCCCGACATCTGCGATCGTCTTACTTAAGAAGACACGGAAAATGATAACATTCACGGGTGGGATTTTCCTATTTTCAACATTTAAAGATCAAAATAGATAGGATTAGACGCTAACCGATGCAAGAGACGGATGCGTGACAAAGAGTTCTTCGGACCAACGAACCGAAGACAGATTCTACTGAAGATCGCTACCAGTGCATTAGATCGATAGTTAATTAATTTAGGAATATGATTAATGAAGATCAGATTAACTGGATTCTAGTAGCTTTCCCATTGTTCATAATCAAATCAAAGTTACTAAGCTTCTTTCTAACCCAATCATCGTTTATCTTACGATATTATTTACATAGTAGACTGCAGTAGGCAATACTTCTACACGAGAAATAATTTGGATACATAATTCGTACTCTGAAATACTGCCTTCTACAACTAACAATATGAGGCAAGAAAGAAGACAGTGCTCAACGGGAACATACTACATACTCTTCCCAGACCTATTTTACGGAATCTCTAATTTAAGATATGCGGACGATACTACATTGATAGCCACCGGCGAAGAAGAAATGGCCGAACTGCTCAAAAGAATTCGAGATCAATATCTTCAGAACCAAGCTGACGATAATTGATAGAAACGATCATCTATTAAGATCCGTTAATCTTCTGGATCGGAGAGGGTCGAAGAATTTCTCTACCTTGGATCTCTAACGGAAATTGTGAGAAACCTGGACAGCTTCGAGAAAATTAACGCCTTCGAAATGTGGTGCTGAGAATAACATGGACCGTTAAACACACAAAACGTTTCTGTTCTAGCGTTTCTGTATTAGCGATTCTTCTCTACTTTTGTACCCAGGATGAAGCTGTGTCAGAGCGGTCCGACACAATTCCATCCCTTGCCATCAATCGGTGTAATAAAAGCAGTTTTTTTCTTCAAACGCGTAATGTTAATATATAATACTAAAATTTCCTAAGAAAAGGGAGAATGGAGAGGGAAAGTGGCCTTGCACAACTCTCTGAAAGCCGATGCAAAGCAAGCAAATCCCCTGTAGCAAATCACACAGACCAGGTCCATGTGTCCGATAGGGCCCTCCGCCGGGAGACCCGTAGAGGAAATGTCGCATCAGACTACAGAATGTGACTGTAATCCTGACGGACGTATCCACACCAACAATGTGGAGATACTACAAGGTTAAACTCTTTAAGTTTAGCCTTGAAATTACCGTTGATTGACCGAGAAGTTCGGAAAGAACCAGCTACAATTAAGCCTGGCCTTGATATCGCGAAAAGGAGATAGGTAGTCCGCCCTTTGGGGAAGAAATCCCACCTTTCCTGCCACAAAGGTCAAGAGCCGATTCGCGGACGCGTGATTTTAGAGTTGCCAAATATTCGCCCTCGGGAAAATTGTAGTGACACCGACGACAACGGAACTGTTTTTTTTTAAGCAAAAACTGACGGCCTCTCTGCTGAATTTCAAGGTCGAGCGGAAGGACGCCAGCAATAATTAAGAGTGCCGACTTATGAAGAAGACGGTAAACGATACCCACGTAGAAGAAGATTGTCTTCTGGTTGCAGAACTACTTCATCTTGCTGAAGACATTCGCATCAAGATGAAATTATGTCAATAAAAAGAAGAAGAACGCAATATTTTGGTTCTCGAATGATGTGTTAGCGATGTCCAATGACTTTCGCTCCTTTTGAAGAAATTTGAAGAAGAAGTACAACAACAAGGATTAGATTTCTATCTACAATAATCATCCAGTAGAAGATTTGCAAGACTATCTTCTTCAGACATGGCGATTCGATGACGAAGAATGAAGAAATCTTTAAAATACTTTTATTTTTTATCTTAAAATTGCCGTATTTCGGCGAAATAAGCGATCTTTGATGAAAGAAAAAAATAGTCAGTTCTTCAATACGTCGAAGAACATTGAATGTCGCGATTATGACCGTGAAATTACATGTAATTACACTTTTTCTCAGTGATTTCGCGTAAATCACGCACGCACATTATCAAGCAAATGAACAACAACCGCCATAAACTGCATAATTGCAGTAAAATTCGCCATTAAATGGCGAATAAAATTGCGGATAGTTTTTAACCTTGTCTGTAGTCCAACTTGGAAGTTCAAGATGACCATATGCGACCTTCGGACGCGAATTAAAAACTAGTCGCCGACAACACAATTGTTGGTGTGTAATCGTTTGAAAATAAACCATGATGTAACAGCTTTACATCCAACGGTAAAAAAAAAAAGTGTGATCACACTAATCGATGCAATCACACCGGTTCCAATCTAGAACAATGACGTTATAACCAATACCGGTCGATTGCTACTGGTGGATCTTGTATATGAGGATATTCAACCTTATTAGGGAGATGAGGTCGCAGAAGCGACCTCACCTTCACCACGGCACAATTGGTCTGCACCAGATGCCGATTAAAATAAACATAATAAAAAAAAATATACATCTTACATGTTAATTGATTGAATTTAATTTCGTATACCGAAAACATGTATAACACAATGATAAATTTAACTCTCGAGTCGGTTACGATTCAAGGATAACCACTTAATATAATGAATATATTACTTGAATGTGTTGGTAAACATTTTTATTATTAAATATACGAGTAATCTCATAGGACAAACCGATATAATGTCATGAAATAATATTTGCACAAGAGTATAAAATAAATTGTGCCAAAAAATACTAAATAAAAAATTTGTCATATTTACCTTTGCTCGATAGATAAGATGGATCCGTTGAAATGTGCCTAATTGCCGAGTTTGCCATGCTAATAACGCTTCCGACGAAGATATACAAATATTGAAGATAAAAATGTATCAAAACAAGCACTTAAACGCAATACATGATCATCACCTGGAACACAATTTCAAATTGATTTATAGCATCGAGTTGTATTATTTACGATATAGTATTCGCGTCATCCATTCAAGGTTGTATGACATTTTCATGATTGATTCAATATAGAATTATAGCAAAATTAACCGTGTCAACTAAGTACTGATTGATATGTCAAACAGCCTAGAGGGTAACGACATAAATGCCAGTATTGATTATTGTCATACTATATTGTGCTATGTGGCGAAAATGTCACATGGAATATTTCGTTTTTATTATTTGTTTTAATCCTATTATTTATTTAGTTATCGTTTATCGATAGGATCATTGACATTTGTATTATAGGTTGTGTGGTCGCCAATCAAAGGATGAAGTTTTCGCGTTGCGCGGGGTGGAAGGGTCGCAGGGGCATTACGTGGGGGCGGCGGCGGCGGACAGGAGGCAGCTGTCACTTTGACACATGAGCGCGGCCGCACACGTTTGACACTTGTGTGACAGGTCGGAAGGGGGGGAGCGCTTACGTAAGGTGGGGGGAAGCAAGTAAAGTGGGGGCGCCGCCGCCGCTGCGGACCGCCACCGATTGTCGGCCAAGACCACTTTTCGTTCGACCTCCTATTTCATATTTAAAAATAAAAAAAATTTTATTACTCTGTTTGAACTAGAGAGTATTAAATAATTTGAAATGATCTATTCATAAATACAAAAAGATTATTAGCATGAAATAAACATAACAATAAAAATTGCCCTTCAGTTTTTAATTCTTTATATGAAAATAAATTAATTTAAAGTTGACGAGGCTACACGGCCATAACTTTTTACATGTAATAATAATTTACACAATTTCATTTTAGTATCGGACGATTATATTCAGTGTGGCATGACTACCAATGCCTTTTGAATTCTGGAAATAATTTCCATGTCTGATAAATCGACCATTTTCTTATTCCTTAAGATAAAAGAAAGGATAATGATTTAATAACTTTAATGAGATTAAAAAAATCGCTATAGGAACTAATAATGAAAATTAGATTCCAGAACTGCTTCGAAGAGAGGTAAAAAAAATATGTAAGCTTAATTTAAAAGCATTTAATTTCGATTAGATACTTTTAAAGGAGTAAAAAGAAATGATAAATAAAGTTAGTCACCAATTCAGGGCTCATCTTATTTAATATATCACTTTGACATCGATGATTTAATTGATACTAATTGATGACAAGTATTGTAAAATATTTTAAAAAGTGAATACATCTTTACACTTCATATTCAAACTTTTGCAGTTCAAATCAATCATTTTGCATTTCAAACTATTCCCTTTTCAATAGAGATTTCAATAGAAAATAAGTTAATTTGAAATGCAAAATGGTTAGTTTGAAGTGAAAAACCTGTAAAACTATCCAATAAAAATATGTCAATAAAACTAGTTATATGGCGTTTGTTAAATTAAAAAAAAATATTATGAGTTTCAAAAATATTATGAGCATTTATAAATATATATGAGAAATTTAGTAAAATAATGTTAACAGTTATAACCATAGAGAATATTGTCTTTGTTTCCGAGCGCGCTTTGACAATTCGTCCATTTCCTCTTTGAGCGTAGCGCGGATCGTCCGGTTCAGCGCTGATCAATTTTGAATTGATTATCTCGACCGGTGAACTGCACTAAAATGGTAAGACATGATCATATTGATTAATTGCCATTAAACATGAAGCTAATGGCGTGAATTTGCACGTGGATGTGTTATGCCGGACATAACCTCAAATTCTAAATAATTAATCATTTATTTATGTTAGTTATCATATCTCATTCTCAAGATATTTTAGTTCGATTTATTCTATCGTTATCATTTTTTATATTATGGATATAATTAATTTTGCCGCCAATAATAATATTTCAATTTAATTATAGGCTTCACTTCCATCCGGCAAGGACATGGAGAAACCGACCCAGGAGGGGACTGTTATCCATCACATTCGTATTACGTTGACATCGCGCAATGTCAGATCATTGGAGAAGGTCTGCACTGGACTCGTTGCAAACGCAAAGAAACAAAAGCTGCGTGTCAAGGTATTACAGCACCCGTGTTTGTAAATAATATTTAATTAGAACAGTTTATTTACAGATGTAATTTATTTTCAGGGTCCAGTCAGAATGCCCACCAAGATCTTGAGAATTACCACCCGTAAAACACCTTGTGGTGAAGGTTCCAAAACTTGGGATCGTTTCCAAATGAGAATCCACAAGCGTGTTATCGATCTGCAGTCTCCGTCAGAAATTGTGAAACAAATCACAACCATCAACTTGGAACCAGGTGTAGAAGTTGAGGTCACAATTGCCGACAATTAAACTGTGTCTTATGCATTTTTTAATATTTGACATAACACATTTAAATCAAGTATGATATTTTATTGTTTATTTTTAACAATAAAATATTAAAAAAAAAGCCATTTTGTCTTTTAATAAAGCATAATCCTAATTTTTATTTGTACTTTATCATCCGAGTAACCTCCGTTGATTGTGGGGGATAGATTTTGTACAAGGTCGCAATAAGGGAAATTATTAACACTCAAGCGACTGGTCCCGCGTGGAAATTTTCGTAATCGGTAAGCAACCGGCACCTGCGTTCGCGCGGGTTTACATCGCTCGTGAAAATGAATCATTTTCTTGACGTTTCTTGGGAAGCAAATCAGACGGCACAAATTTCTTTTCTTAAGTACATGAGGAACCTGTATGTTGAGTTTTGAGCATGTTTTTGATAGCCTCAATTATATTATATTGTTTCTACTAAATCCATCTCACGACATCCCATTCATCTCGGTTTTTTTAATAAATATACACATTGTTTTCCTTATTTATTTGTCGTATAAATACAGAATACATGGTTTATTTATAATCAACAGTCGTATAATAATAAACAATAATAATAACAATAATCTATAATAATAATAATAAAAATAATAGTAATTGTGAAAATAGTAATGGGATGGATGGTGGAGATGGGATGGCAGGATATCGCAATGACGCTATCAAGCAGGATGATGATCATGTTCACGCATGGAGGCCTATATACGCGCCGGACGCCAGCCACGCAGTGCATCTGGCCATGTGGGTATTTAACGCTAGGCCAACGGGGAGAGTGAAATCTCGACACTTCTCTTACTTCATGCGTTTGGTGGACTGGATCGCTTCCGCACTCACATGTGACTCTCTACCTCTATCTGGTAGAGTGGTTTCTTGTCCTGCCGTGACCGCATTTAGAGTTATTCCACATCTTTGGCGCTGGAGATCTAAACCGCCAAGTTCTAGAGTAGGTCACCGAATGCGTTGTTCGCGTCCACTCCACTCTTACTATAATATATAATAGTAAATGTAAAGGTGTGACTGAAACGAAATAAGTTCGAAGGGACATATATTAGAAGAGTACGGCAGCAGTGAAAAAAATAATCAAAATCCTGTTATTTTTTACGAAGTTTTAGTGGAAGTCATGATTTAGACGAAATATATATTTGAATGCGCCCACAACGTCGAAAACGGCAGATTTCTTTGCTTATTTTAATAAAAAATATTAGGAGATCATCAGGGCTAAGGAGGTCGCCTGACCGCATCATCGTGTGACCGAGACGGAATATATGTGAGAAGAGGACGGCAAATAAACAAAACCATTGTCTATGCCTAAATAGTAAATGCGAAGGCGTGGCCGAAACGAAATAAGTTCGAAGGGGACGGAAAAGAAAAAAATGGTTACTAACGCCTAAATTATCAATGGTATGGTGTAAAAGAGACATCATATATTAGAAGAGAATACATTAAACAACACCGCTGTCTGCGCTTCTTGAATAGTAAAATGGAAGGCAAGACTGTAACGAAATAAGTCTGAAGGGACATATATTAGAAGAGTAATGGCAGCAGTAAAAAATTAATCAAAATTCTGCTATTTTAACGAAGTTTTAATGGAAGCCATTATTTATCGAAATATATAATTTGAATGCGCCCACAACGTCGAAAACGGCAGATTTCTTTGCTTATTTTAATAAAAAATATTAGGAGATCATCAGGGCTAAGGAGGTCGCCTGACCGCATCATCGTGTGACGGAGACGGAATATATGTGAGAAGAGGACGGCAATTAAACAAAACCGTTGTCTATGCTTAAATAGTAAATGTGAAGGTGTGACCGAAACGAAATAAGTTCGAAGGGACATATATTAGAAGAGTACGGCAGCAGTGAAAACATTAATCAAAATCGTGTTATTTTTTACGAAGTTTAAGTAGTCATTATTTAGACGAAATATATTATTGAATGCGCCCACAACGTCGAAAACGGCAGATTTCTTTGCTTATTTTAATAAAAAATATTAGGAGATCATCAGGGCTAAGGAGGTCGCCTGACCGCATCATCGTGTGACCGAGACGGAATATATGTGAGAAGAGGACGGCATTTAAACAAAACCATTGTCTATGCTCAAATAGTAAATGTGAAGGCGTGACCGAAACTAAATAAGTTCGAAGGGGGCGGAAACAAAAAAAATGGCTACTAACGCCTAAATTATCAATGGTATGGTGTAAAAGAGACATCATATATTAGAAGAGGACGGCTATTAAACAACACCGTTGTCTATGCTTGAATAGTAAATGTAAAGGTGTGACCGAAACGAAATAAGTTCGAAGGGACATATATTAGAAGAGTACGGCAGCAGTGAAAAAATTAATCAAAATTCTGTTATTTTTAACGAAGTTTTAATGGAAGTCATTATTTAGACGAAATATATATTTGAATGCGCCCACAACGTCGAAAACGGCAGATTTCTTTGCTTATTTTAATAAAAAATATTAGGAGATCATCAGGGGTAAGGAGGTCGCCTGACCGCATCATCGTGTGACCGAGACGGAATATATGTGAGAAGAGGACGGCAATTAAACAAGACCGTTGTCTATGCTTATATAGTAAATGTGAAGGTGTGAACCGAAACGAAATAAGTTCGAAGGGGGCGGAAACAAAAAAAATGGCTACTAACGCCTAAATTATCAATGGAATGGTGTAAAAGAGACATCATAAATTAGAAAAGGACGGCAATTAAACAAAACCGTTGTCTATGCTTGAATAGTAAATAAGACTAAATAAGACTAAATAATAATAAAATCAGAATAAATAATAATAAAATGAGAATAAATAAGTAAAAACAAGAATAAATAATAATAAAATGAGAATAAATAAGAAAAAAATAAGGATAAATAAGAAAAAATAAGGACAAATAAGAAAAAAATAAGAATAAATTAGAAACAAGATTATTTATCATTTTGTGCAAAAAGATGTGTTCAGTGCACGGAGTTTTACTGTATCATAGTGAAGTACGATGGCTATCTCGCGGAAAGGTTTTAAAATGATTTTGTGCTGAATATAAATGTGTATTATAATTGTAATAATATTATTGGCAAATAATCTTAATAAAACTATAAAATTTTGCATTTTCCAACACCAGAAAATCTTGAGGTATGACTCCAATATTTTTGCTAGGCAAATCAGTCCATAAATACATTTTGTGTCATCCAAACCTCAGAATTCCTTCGTCAAAATATCAAAATTGTTTTCACAGCACGAGATGTTTCTGATCAATAAATCGACAATGGTTTGTAACGTGGGAGCCTCTAAGGATTCTGTATGGATATAATGGTGGACGCAACGAGACACCAGCATTTTTATTGATGACTAATACAGTGGACGAATCGGCCTAGCTGACCCGAGAGTTACAGAATTACTTATTCACAACTACAACATGGAAGAGGATGTAATTAATAATATATTTGATAGCACCCACCCACATGCAAAGTGCTTTCTGTCACGGAAACTATCATCTTCTTACAAAGCTAACAATCTTGAAACTAATCCCAAACCTCTGGAAACAGTAGCGATAGCAAAGCTTTTCTTTGTCTTGATCCATGACACGCGTCAATTAGGTCACTCTACTAAATAAATGACAACACATGAGGCCCTTCTCTTGTTCTATGAAGGAATGCCGAATAATGATACGTAGTAATGGTGACAGGCCGGATCCTTCTAGAATCATATACATGTTAATGTTTCCCATAAAAGCGAATATGATGTCACCCATGCTCTCATCGGATTAACTCACCGATGAACCGATCAAGACAATGGATGCCATGACGGCTACAGATCCTAAAGACTGATTTGTATACTCAAAAGAAAGTAATGAATTTAGTTTTTCTCTTAATTTTTAGAAGAAAAAGAGAATTTGAAAAAAAATATTTCTTTACGCTGGGTGTGCGATGAAAGTAGGTTACATGTATATGTATAAAATGCATCGTAAAATATAATAGCTCCAAAAGTCACTGAATTGGTAATGTATTAAAAGGCGAGTTTCAATAAATATATATTTTATTTGATTAAACTTTACAACATAAACTCGGAAGTACATTCCAGTTATACTCGTAATGAGCCTTCGTAGTATAATAGCGAGTACATAGTTTTTGATTATTGGATTTTAATAAATTGGCATACATTTCGATCATATCATCCGGCGACTGTTTGTGTCTCACCAAGAGTGAATCATTACATCCTCGGCTCATCCACTCAGTATCAAATCTTGAATCGTGCCTACGGTGCACGTTGGATAAGGGGGCCGTCCAAACACCCATAGCAACGTCTTCAGATTTATATAAATTGAGTATATCAGCATTTTTTCCTATAAATTGAACTATCTTCGACGATATTACGTATCCACCTCCTAAAGCGTAAGGCAAGTATCTATCACACAGCATCCAATCATTTTCTGCCCACTTGCCGTGATTTTTTACGTAACCATTTCCTTTAAAATACCCCCAATAGAGGTGTTTTCTTTTATTACCGTCGCTCAACATTTTTTTATCCCACTTGATTAACTCATTCGTCACGAGATCAAGCCTTACAAAAGAATCGTCATCGGATTTTATTAAATATAACATATTTTTAAAGTTTTCGTCAATCCATTGAAATAATAAAAGATTTTTTTTAGTAAGATCTTCGTATCTATCCACAAAATTATTAAGAAACAGAATATCATTGTATAATTCTTGTTCTTCGGCGAGATCTTTTAACGTTTTCTCATCTAATCCTCCGATTCCGATCACAAAAAAATGTTTAAACCAATCTTTAGGTTTTTGAAAAGAGCTATAATTGACGTTGTTGATTAATTTCAGCCATGTCTTTCTAATTACGTTTCGTCTTTCGATATAATGAGGTGCAGTCAATATAGCAGCGATATATTTAGTGGAAGTATTTTCATCGTTATTTAGTATTAATGGCATGTTATTAACGATGGTTGTGTCTATGGTCTTGAGATGAATTAAGTTCAATGTTATAAAACATCCTATGAGTAAGGATAAAATATTCATTGTAATAGCACTCCTCAATTTAATAACTCTGAGTGACATCATATGTATCACAACCATGCATTCAGTAGAAACATTAGTGAATTAGATTTTTCATAAAAGTCCATATTCAAATGAAATCTTCTTATAATCATCTGAAATAAAAATGTATTTAAATAAATTATCTATGTTTTATATTAGGCATGCCTATTGTATAAACATATCAACTTAAAATTGATTTGTTTTAAATAATGCGAAACGATAATTCTTTCAAAAATTATATGGCAAATTAAATACCTAATCGTTACAGAGTCCGTAGTTATTTTGATCTATAAACACTAATTAAAATAACGAATGTATTCTTATCACAGGGGTTGCTGTCACAATACAAACTGGTGTTACCAGTGTAAAAAACAATCCATCACAATAAATAGGGTAGCGTTTAATCCTTTTTCATTTGTGACTAAGCTAAGCAAATAAAATCCAATGTAGAAGAGTACCGACAGAAAATTTAATTTTAGCATTTAAAATTTTGAAAAAACATTTAATTTATTGAATTTCAAAGCATTTATTAAGAAGTCTGAATTTAAGAAATAAAAAATGATTATCTTTAAGAAAAAGATATTCCCATGAGTCGAATAAATACCTTCCGTTCCAAAAAAAATTTACAGAGAACTTTCAATGTGTCTTTCTAGCGTGTGCGCTGATTTGACAGCTACCACCTCGGGATGAAAATGGCGGTTAATGAGTTAAAAGCCACATTACGGGGTAAAAATTATCTTTGACCCACTTTCAGTTTTCTTGTTTGTCGAAAATCTTCTATTTATCTATTATTGTATTTAATTTTGAGCATCCTGTATACATCTTGGTGATTCTATGACAGAAGTCTATAAAAAACTACCATATAAAATTAGTAATAAATCTTATCATATATAAAGGACGATTGGATTGAATATTCTTTGTATAAAATATATTAAATTAAACAATTTATGGATAAATATTATAAAGGATAACGAAAATCATTAAACGGGTTACGTTCGCTTGATTTTTTTTATATGGCAACATTTATTGAACCGGCTCACTTTGCTTTGAGAAACCGGCAAATGTAACGGGATATGCCGGGATGACCGGGATGGATTATTGTGCGGATTTCTTAACTGCATTGCTAATATTTGAAATTTAATTCACAGAAAACACAGAAACGGCTCGCCGGGTCATACAAATTTCGCCCCGCCCGTTCAGTCAGCAACGCTGGGCGTTGCTTCACATTCCTATGTTTATATATGACGTCACCCCGATTGATCTCAAACTGTGGCTCGGCACCCCTCAACATATACTGATTCATTTGCGAGCCAGCGGGGTTTTAAATTAATAAAATACGAACTATACGCTTTAATAGTTTGAATGTTATAATATTTTGTGTTAAAATGCAAGTAATATGCGTAAAAAAATAATCGTTTTCGATTGTATATGTTATCCAATTTCGATGTTAATAATGCGATGACGTATTTTAAATATAATCGACCGCTTCATACGCGTTTTATATTAAATGTTTAAAAAAAAACGTGTAAAAATGTGCGCGCGCGCAAAGTTTGAGGGCTTCGGCTACGCCAAGCAAGATGGCGTCTCGCCGCTGAGTTGTTGTGTCGGGCGCAGTCGGTTGTCAGGTGTGCGCGGTCGGCGGCGCCAGCGGAGGCGCAGCGCCAGGTCAGCCGCCCCCCCGCCCCACCCCTCGTTAAAGCAAGTGTCAACCGCCTGTCAAAAATGTGCCGGACGTCGTTTTTTAAATTGCTCTCCTAAATCGATACAAAACACGGCCATTGTCCATACATTTGAATAACAATATTTATCGATCGCGAATATTGCATTTTAACCGAAAATCAGACGATCCCGCCCCCCTCCCCGCCATCGCCGTGACCTGATTGTGAACACCGCCGTTCCGAACAACGTGCACCTTTCGCGCAAAATTTAACTGTATCGCAATTATCTGGATTTGTTTCGTATCGGAATCTTATGAGACTCAATAGGGTAACTATATCGATTTTTTAATTTATTTTTATATGTGGATAAACGAAATATTTTGGCTTCGCGCCACATTAAATGAAATATATTTTAATATTACGCGTTTGTAGAGTTTAATATGTTTTAATTTTGATTGTGTGCCCGAATCCATGGGCACGCGTCATGAACCATGATGTCATTCGTTAGAATGGTATCTCTGCACGCCCGACCTCATTCAACGCGGCTCCCAATATTTATTTTTTTCGGTTTTCGAACGCATTGTCGTAAACAGCCGTGACCCGAATAAGGATTTGGTGCAGGCGCAGACCTCGTCCTATTTTCGCGAATCCGGGAAACCGTAATTATCGATTGCGAGATAGGTCAGTGTCCTGCGAATCCCGGACGTCACTAGAACACTCGTGAAAATGATGTTGAATCGAATCGAACGATTGTCTATGTGCTCGCTCTTTGTTGGCGCGTTGTCTATGGTTTTTTTCTATTCAAATCAGATTGACGTTAGCTGGGGTAACATTGCCCGATTTCGTTACGAATTGTATGGAACACTTGTGCGCGTTTCGTATCCATATTTGGTTAGCACCATTCTAGGTGCTATGTTCGGTTCTTGTTGTGTTAGGAGTGTTGCTCTCCGTTTCCTCCGAATCGAATTCAAACGAGGTTTGATTATAAAAACAATATTTGTATTTATTCATCAGACGCCATAGGCGTTTAGCTCCTTGAGCGTCTTTATTCTTTCAATATAAGCAAAACGTCGTATTTTTCTGTTGTATTGTTCAGATAACTTCACGTAAACGACATAGAACTTCCAGATAGTACTCATTATTGACCTTACGACCCGTCGACAAGAACTTATGGTACATTATGCTGTTGAAATCAAAGAAATAGTGCATAATCTTCATATTCAACCGAATTCGACGAGCTTTTTTCGGTTTAAGCACTTCGGATAGCTTCAATTGTAAAGTGGGTCTTGTATTGAAGCATGTTTCATCATCAGCTATAATCCGTTTGAGGAACTCTGAAATTAAATGAAGAAATGTCCATTGCCATACATCCTATGTCCGAAACATTTGGAGAAATTGCTTGGCATGAGTCAAAGGATATGCCAACATCATCAACAACCATTCTGACACTGATTCGCTAATTGTCTATTATCATTTTATTCACTTTTTCGACATTGTCATCGGTTGTAGATGTCAGTGGCATAGCTAGACTGCAAAAGTGGCCAAAGCCACAAGATTTTTGGTAATTTTGGAATATGTAATGTTGGAAATTTTGGATATTTGATCAAAATCTGGTTTAAGGAAAGAATCCCTAGTGAGAAAATTTTTATGTTCGACCAAAAACTGAAAATCTTGTCCCAGAAAAGTAAGTGAAAGCATCTATTGAGAAAACATTATAAACAAATTTATACAAAATTTCTAATATTCTTGATTATATTTGTCAGATTTTGCCATAAAACCAACGGTAGGCCGCCGTTTGTGAATCCCTGATTCAATTTAATATGTATATTTTTCCAATGTTCCATCGTAAATCACATTATGTAAAAAAAACAAAATTAAACTTTTTAATTTGTATAGATTCTTCCATTTCTTCGTTTTTTTATTAGCTTGTCCTGGCGGTAAACATATTCAAGTTTTTTTTTTAAATGAACCCTCGGGCCTCTGAATGCCAAGGACCCCGATGCCTTAACCTAACCGTGCCGAATAACTCTTTTAATTTATCAATATAAATCCTACTGTTTGTATTTGTCTAAAGAATAAATATAAGTAATCATTGACCTTTATTGTCCGCAATTGCGGAAATAAAATAACAATTTAATTTTACATGCACATTGTTTTTTATCGCTCCGTACCGGATACGAGCGAGAAAAAACATCGTGCATGTGCAAGGGCGAAAGAGAAAAAAACATCGTGCTGTGCAAGCGGTGAACCACACCCACCTCAATTACGCATCGTATTGATTAGTAAAAGTATCCAAATTATCGACCAAATTATGAAGCATATCATGAATAACTATTTTTATTCATAGATAAATCCATTTGTCGCCTGAGAAGCGGCATCTTAGTTTTCCGTATCACTCGAATGCCGCCGCAATGATGGGCATGCAACAAAACAATTACGTATTATTTATAAAATTGTTATTTTAGGTGTTAAGTATTCTCTATATTTATAAACAATGATAATATTGCACAAGTCCAAACTGCTAATTTTAATAAATAACACGTGTTGAGGTATTGAGGACTTTAAAAAGCTTGGAGTGCAAAAGGATAAAACAAATGTCAAGGTATTGTTAAAGAATTCATCAATTTTTTTTTTTTCATACAAAATATACCCCATCGGCCAGAGCCGTTGGTTTGGCCCCTGGTTGATGTGCTGTAGCGGTCAAGGCGCTCGTCATCTTCGACGTCTTCGCGGCGCTCGTATCGGCGTTTTTTATAACTTGAAATGCTCGTTTTATTCATAGAAATAGACATCAAGAGCAACATTTTATATTTTCAATAAGATGTTGCGCTTTATTCCATTCCTAACCCTTTAATTGTAATTGTCACGCCGGCGTGACAACTGTTTTTTTTATCGTACACGCTAGCCATACGTGCTGGAAGCTTTGTATAAAAGTTATTTTCATAGGAATATGTTCGTTCATGTCATGGGAACGTCTATAATCTATGGGAATCTATTCCCAGGGGTTATAACGATATTTATTGCAAATTCTTTGAACCTTTTCGACAGCCACCAATGTTAATTGCGGCAATTGGACTCTTACAGCTCGCTACATTGGAATAGATCGGTAAATTGTGTTGATGAAACCCTTGTATATGCATATATTCAGGAAACGAAAGCATAACACTGGACGTCGACGTCCATAACCCCTGCCACCGATGCGTGAAAGTAGCAAAAATGGCCGCTGAACGCGGCCTGCGGCTTTATTTTCGGATTTGCACCGGTTTATTGGGCCTTCTGGCTGTGCAGATCGCGAGCCGACGTCCCGGCCATTGCCGATTCACCTCGGCGTGCAGACGGACAACCGGCGGTCACGGCCGCAGCTCGATTGACTTTCATTTTTTTTTTTAGTCCATCTTCCGCTCCTTTTGCTCATTCTTCCTCCGAGCCCGTGTGTAACAAATGACGAAACGAGCGACAATTCGCCGATGATATCATGTCTTCGTCCCACATAATTCAATTGCCCGGCTGCCGGGGCACATTCCGTCTTGGCGGCAATTATCCTCTCGACGGCGAGGAATCACGAACGTCCCGGTTGTCGCATGTCCGCATGTACATGGGCGTGTCCGACGAATGAATACAAATTGAGACGATGTAACGATATCTGCACAGGTTATGGCCGAAGGGCCCGTGCATTGTACTCTTCGGCAACGCCCTCGAAAGCAGACGCCGGATTATCTAATCGGGCGGAGACAGTGTTGTCCAATTTGGTATTTGTTAGTCGGGGTCAGGGTCAGATTAGAAAGGCCCGCTCGAATGTCAGCATTGGATAACACGAAATGTCACAAGAACATTGTGGACGATCCGTCAACCAGTTGTTGATAATATCGCTGAACTTGTTAACCGAACGATGCGGTTTCCGTACCCGCCAATTAGATATTGGAAAGTTCCGGTCGATGTCGCTGTATCGGCGTCGGATATTCTTCGTCATCGATGGCTCATAGCGGCTTGAAAGGCGTGTGACCATGACGATTCTTTTCGATTCGATGGTCCGAAGACGTTAGACTGTCATACCAACGGCTCACCATCAGAGGTCACATTTACAGATAAAATAAATATAGAAGGAATTTATATATAACATTGAATTTTGTAAGAAATTCCTTTATTCCTCAGTAAATTTAACCTAGCCGTGCCGATGGAGTCTATTAGGAACCCCAAGTTTTTGATTTTTCTCTAATAACTCTTTTAAACGTTTATACGCCACGGCGTGCAGGCACGCGAAATCGTCTAACCATCAGCGCCACGGCAAACGCTACTACGAATTTATTTATAAATAAATATAATATTTTAAAATGAAAATTAATGCAGAGACTTTCTTTTGAAGGCAATGTGATTGTTAGAATGTCGATATGTTTAGCCGTTTCATTTTATTTGAAGTTTATACGGTACGGTAAAAATCCATATAATTGGCTTGGCGATTAAAAGGTTAATATAAATCATGTCCCAAACATTTTGTATTTGTCTAAAAAATATTAAATACAATATTTGCTTCTGTTGCCACGGGCGCGATGTGTTTTCTCGCTCGCAGCCGGTACGATGTGTCGAGTGCTAGTGAAACGTGCGGGTGACACGTGCTGCAGAGATGAGTCTAACTGTTTTTATTCTCGTAATAATCCGTTTTCAAGTCTTTCATCTATTTCAAAAGGTCGAAATATTAATGAAGAATTCATTAATATCGTAATCGGTTAAGCGAGATGTTTCCAGAAATATTACATGACAAATCATTCCAATTAAATAATTGAATAACAGATATTACATCATTATGATTATTACTCACAGCTGAACTTCTATATATTACATAAATACAAGCACAATACAGTAAATTCTCGAGTATCCGTGTGCGGATTATCTGTGCATACATACATCGAAACTTTACAAAGAATATGGAGTTAGATATGCACTTGCAAGCTCTAAGAACTAAAAATTCAAGATTATTTCTTCTTTTTCGGATGCCTTGTCCGTTTTCATATAATTGTCTATTTTTTTGAGACCTGGAACAATTCTGGAGCTCCCAATCTGGTCCAGTTGCGAATAATGCGGAGCCACAAGAGCTTCTTTCTTCCCGACCGCCGTTTAACTTCTATTTTTCCCTCAATTTTGGTCTGCAGAAGGCCAAAGTAATCAACTTTATGTGTTAAGATCATTTAACCTAGTTTTGCCGATGGGGTCTATTTGGTCTTTTTATTTTTCTTGAATACCTCTTTCAATATAAATCTTATATGTCACAAACTTATTGTCTAAAAAATCACAATCTCAAAAAATCGTATACTAATGACACGTCCCGCGAGACTTTGGCGGTCGGTCTACCGGCGGCGTGACATTGCCGGTTGCGCGTATCATTTGCGCGCCATATTGATTAGTATAAAAATCTAATATTCTTAATTAACAACTCAAATAAGTAACTCTTGTGTTTGGTGGGATTGCAAGGGTATTGTGCGTTTCAAACTCTTAGAACGTAATCAAACAATTACAGCGGAACGAACGGAATTTTATCCAATGGCATTAATGAGATGAACAGAAAGATAAGAGATTATGTTATAAGAATCGATGGAGATTATTTAATTGATTAAATATATTAAAAAAGCAAGCCCGCACGACTAAATGTGTTCAGCCCGCACGACTACTGTCCTCTCCGAGAGGATCCTTATCTAATGTCCGGCTCACTCTCATCGATTTATCCGTCCGTTTATTATGCTAACGACATTCGCCTCCGTTGCTCCACTCGTCTAAATGGGTCAGCCATTTCTTCGGCGCTCCCGGCCCATCTCGTCGACGGTTTTATAAACGATCTATGTTTACCATAAACTCTCGCATATCGCAGAAGCTGAGCGGCGAATCCTTGACGCCATTAATCATCGTGGCGATCGCGCATTTCGTTCCGGTCTCCCGAGAGGCCCCTCCGGAATCCGCCAGATGACCGGTCCTGCTGCTTCCAGCGGCCAATATTTACGCGCTCCCTCCTCCAGTCTAAAACGGTTGGATGTGCAGAACGCTTCGATCAAATATTTTTACACCTCCCAGAAGCATCGAGCGGCGGCGCGATGAAGTAATGGCGTGAGTGCATCATCGTTGCGTCATCGGCGTTGTTTAGTCACGGCCTGCAGCCGAGTCACCGGCACTGGCCATCGTCGTTCTGATATCATCGACAGAACCTAAAATTGAAGCAGCGGTTTGCATGCCCGATTGACGGCCCATCGACATGAGCGCGCCGACCATATGGCAAGATTGTGCGGCGCACACAGGCGCGTGGGCGCCAAGAGGGATTTTTTTTTAATTTAAAAAAAGTTCTGCACACAGGCGCCATGTACTCTAGGCGCGCCACTGCCCATCGATATTCAAATGCGTACCCGATAACGGTCATTAATATGTTGTCGCGCCGATAACGCCGTTTACCTGCAAACAATCTCGATTTAATCAGCCGTCCAAACAGTTGGAATACATGAACGCGCGTTTGTGGGAACTGACCTAATTGGGATGTGCCACTGCGGCCCCGGGGAGAGTTTGATGAACTTCCGGAGTCGACTTTCAACAGGTGGAGGCCGACGAGTAACAAGTAGACTGACCCTCCGATACGATCGTGCACGTATCGCGTGAATTTTCATTTATTTACGTGTTTTTCGCAAATGCACACAATTAGCAAGATCGTCATCGTTTGACTCGTCGACGAAACGCATCAATCAAATGTTATTGTTGTTCTGAAAACAAAATTATCGCTAATTTTAATGCCGATCAATGAACAATCGAAAATTCGCCGGGTTTTGTAATCGAGAGATGCGCATGCGCATGATGAAGGTTCATAACGCTCACAATGCGGCCATAAACAACAATGTTGCGCGTACATAAGCCTACCTGTCTTATTACGCACGCGACAAGGTGGTGTCAATCTCAATTCAGCGTTATACGATTTCTTTTCTTATTTTGTGTGCAAATCCCGCGAAATCTCTATGGGATTTGGGGCTTTCATCTCGCTAAAAGGTATACAATGTTTGATAGAAAAAATATATGCAGAATATTTTTAATTTCGTTGGTACACATTCCCTAGACGTATCTTGACATTGGTAGCCATAGTAATTGATTGCTATATATTCGTCGAATTTGTCCTGCTGCATCTTATTCTTACCCCTGAAGATAATAAATATAAACATATAAGACGACGTTTTGTCAGTATCGAGTAGATAAATACTGAGGCTGAAGAATTTTTAATGTTGCTTAGATCATTATTATTATTTTGTTCCTTAATGAGTTTCATCAACTTGGAGTTGAATCTGGTCAATTCCCAAGCTTATATCTTAAAATTTTCATAGTTCATTTAATTGTTTTTGTACTACTCGTATGCATTAATTAACCAGTTATACGCCGTCGACGCCTTGAGGCGCAAAGTATGTGTCACGTGCCAACTTTTTTTTTCGAAGTCGTATCGAGATCCCATATTCTTCAATTTTTACTTAATTCGAGATACGAATCAGCAGTTCAGAGATAAAGAGCTTCAAACAAAATATTGATACTTGGTGTTGCAGCCAGTATGCAAAAAAATCGCGGCGTCTGACTGGTTTTATATTTTATTAATTTGTCGTTCCGTTTTAACCTAGCCGTGCCGATGGGGTCTATTGGAGGCTAGAAGTTTTTGATTTTTCATGTCTAAAGGATAAATATTATAAATATCATTGTCCTTTATTGATTACATTTGCGAAAGCAATAAATGAATAAACGCGCGCGATGTTTTTTCTGGCTTGCATCCGGTACGATGTGCCGAGTGCGAGTGAAACGTGCGATTGACACGTGCGGAGAGACATTGTCGTTTATGGGTCATATTAATTAGTTAAAAATCCAAAATATCGACCAAACTATGAAACATACCATAAATAACTATTCTTATTCTATGAATAATAATGGTATTGATGAAGATTTCATCAAATAAATTTCTACCGCCTGATTTAAATCTTCTCTGGTACCCAAAATAACATATATTTTGTGATAACTGTTTCATAAACTTGTGTTACCATAGACAATAGTTTTATTTGCATTGGTAGGTTTTGTCGTGACGAGAAGACAAAGCTAATGAACAACATTAAAGAGAAAAAAATACAATGATGTTTACTACATCATAATGTTTTTCTTTTCGGTTCCCCTAATATTTCATTTTTTATGTGCACTTGTCTCTACATGTGACAGAATGAAGTTGTATGTCGTCTCCATATACTTTCTCCATGGATTAGACAATTATTAATTCGTCTCTTGCGGTTTTTTAATTGATGAATGATTCCGAGTGAATGTTCCCCGCCGTGTGTGCAGTTTGTTGTCCGCCGTTTCTCCGTCGGTGTGAATTTTGTTCGGTGTAATCGCGCAATTTAGTCCCATTAGTTTTTTGTTCAATTTAGTTCAGACCACGCCCGTTGGCGTTTCTTGAAAACGGGGCTTGGCCACCCCTGAAATTAATGTACGTACGTACGTTCGCTTTTGTGTTCCAAATTGTTATAATGCGAGAGTGAAAGTTGCGAGGATGTCGTGACGCGACGAAACGATTATTTGGATTTGAACACACGCATGGGGGCCAGAACCGGCAATCATGAAGTTTGTTCATTTTTCAAGCTGAAAATATTATCTTCAGACACAATGGCCACGGCATAATCGCGTTATCGATTGCGTTTCGTCTGCAAATTATTCCAAAATGATATAAAACTATACAAAGATTTTTCTATCTCTGTTTCCCTGGAAAGATTATACTCAAACCCTTAATTCCGTATGAAAAAGTGGGGTTGATCGTAAAATAATAACATATTTATATAAAATTAGAGCACAGGTTGAAGAAAATGTCGAGTCAAAACTCTAGAGTCGGAGTCGTAAAAAAACACTCCAACTCCTTGGAGGATATGTAAAATTCCCAAACCTGTGACAAGAATGAATCATCAATACCCAATCATCCAGATCTGGCAGCATTTCTTTGTCTTTTTTCTGTTATTCACGTGAAATTGTATTTTTTTCTTAAACAGTGAATATAAATACAGTAGAACCTCGATTATCCGGACTAATTGGGGATGAAGGTAGTCCGGATAAGGACAAATCCGGATAATCGAAAAAAATCATAATTGACAGGAAAAGACGATTATATTCAGTATGAATATTTTTTTTTTATTCAGTTTTATAAAATAGTAGCTTTAATAATAAATTGTTTTTATTAAAAAAAAACAATTATCGATTTTTGCTTAAGACTAGCTTTTCCTTTCGAAGCTGCTAAATCGCGAATACTTTTAAAACATATAAGTTGTCCTGAATCACACTCTTCTTGACTCTCAAACCACTTCATCACGACATCTAAACATTGAAAAGCTTCAGAATGTGTTGGACTAACTTTCACCATTCATCCAGGATTTTTTCTGATGATCATATTCAACCGGAGGAAGACTATTGATATTTTTAAAGCATCTAAGGTTCTTTGATTTCCCAAATGACAAACAGTCATCTCACAAACATCTAACCTCCATGCTTTCACTGTTACTTACAAGCCACTGTCACCTACAAGCCATTGGTACCTACAAGCCACTGTCACCAGCAAGCTAATTGCCACTTCCAAGCCACGGTACTCTATGCTTCTCACTGTCACCTCATAAGCCACTGCTACTCTAAGGTAAGCCATTGGTACCTATAAGCAACTGTCACTTCATAAGCCATTGGTACTCTGCTAGCCACTGTTACTTCATGTGCTTCTCACTGTCACCCATACATTGGTACTTCCATAAGCCATCTCATGTCACTCACAAGCTATTGGTACCTACAAGCTAACTGTCACCTATGGTACCTACAAGCCACTGTTACTTACAAGCCACTGTTACCTTCAAGCCATTGGTACCTACAAGCCACTAGTACCTACAAGCCACTGTTACCTACAAGCCATGTCCACGTCGAAACCAACCCCGTCGTCCGAAGGGGGTCTATTTTTATGAGGAAAAATAGAGCCCAAGCATTTCAACTCAAGATATTGATGAATTATTCATAAATATCTTGACTTTATAATTTCTATGTCCTATGGAAGTCTATGTCTGCCTGTTGCATTGGCACACACCATTATGGTGACACGTTCTTTACTAATTTTGTACCCTAGTGCAGTATTTTCTCGTCTTGATGCCAAAGATTTATTAGGTTTCTTCCAATACCAACCGGTCTCTGTCAGCATTATAGCCAACGATTCATCGAACTTTTCCTCTCCACAAAATGTTCACGTGTCAATGAAAGTGTTTGCTGAAGGTATGTCGGCACAAAGCTTTTCCCATGAATTTCGGGTTCCCTGATACCATGTCGTCCTTTTGAATCTTTCAAGCCAGCCTGAGCTTGCTTTGAATGGGGGGAATTCCATTAAATCTTGTATTAAAAAATATTGCCTTTTCACACAATAATGGAACAGATATTGGTTGTCCAAATGATCGTCTCTTTGCATTGAAACTACATAAAAATACACTCTTCAACTTCTTCATTTGCTGATTTTTTCATAACTTTACGCTCTGAGGTTCCATCTTCTGACATTAAACCATTAGTAAACTTTAAAACTTTTTCACTTTCTTTTTTTATATCCGAGATCGTTGACGTTCCGACACCATATTTATTAGACAAAAACCTGGACTTGTTGAAACTTGAACAAATGCATAAAACGCATTTAAACACGTACGTAAACAGCAGATGTGAAAATCAGCACGCCCTTACACAAAAAACTAATTCGATTTTTTTTTTGTTTATTTTGACTAATCCGGATAATCTAAAATCCGGATAATCGAGGTCCGGATAATCGAGGTTCTACTGTATATATATATATTAGTACGGCAATTGTTGTTAAAACCAGAAATCGTAGTAAGTGTAAAGTATGGATTGAAGCTGTAGTGTTTACTCATTTTATCTAGAATTTTCTATAAGTTTTGGTTTTTATCAGATTAACCGATCCGTCACGGCGGCTCGAAATCAACGGCGTCGCCCGTTTGGGTATGAAATGAATGTATGAAAATAGACCCCAAGCATTTAAAGTGGAAAATATGGATTATTCTAAGAATAAAAATAGTTATTCATGATTTTTTATACTAATTTATGTGACGCGTAACCGCACACTGACTAAGTCGCTGTATTAGAGTTGTATCCCCACGCGTCTTACTAGTACAGTTTCACTTGCACATGCGCGATGTTTTTTCTCGCTTGAGCGAAAAAAAAAATCGCTTGCGTGGCAATTGCAGCGAATATTGTCGTTTTTATTTTTTTCCCAATTAAAATCAATGATTATTTATAATATTTGTTCTTTTGTTTTTTTTAGACAAATACAAACAGTTTGGGACATGTAGGATTTATATTAAAAGAGTTATCAATATTATATGTACACATTCCGGTCCGCCGAATTTTGCGTTGGGCCGGGCGATTTCGCTGAAAAAATAGCAAAAGTTAAGTACTTCAGTTAAATCGATGTAACTCTGATACCACTGCGTATCAATGAAATATAAATGATTTTGGTTTAACATCAGCGCCAAATTGAGGATTCTCGAAAACGCGTCCCCCGTACTTCTACGTTGGCCCGCGACGACGCGTTTTCGAGTCCTCCGGACCGCAACGTGTTACAATCTTGGGGTTCCAAATATACCCCATCGGCACGGTAGGTTAAAAAGATGGCATTTGTAGACAGACATAAATAAAAATAAACAATGTTTTGATTACAAAAGCTGTCTTTAATTATTAAAATTTATTCTATAAAATAAATCTCTTGAGTAATTTGAATAGCCGATAATAGCATCCTACAAATAATTGGGTTGATGGTAACTCTCAAAATATAATATATAAAAAGGAGTCGGAGTGGTTTAGTTTTTTACGATTACGACTCCAAAAACAACGCGACTCCGACTCCAAAAACAACACGACTCCGACTCCACAGACTCGACACTGGAGTGCAAAGATTTAATTTATAATGGCAGTGAAATGAGTTTAATTTATATTTTATCGTCAGAATTATCATCGTCATTTGTTCATTTTTGGTAGGATTTGCTAACTGGTGCATGATCAACAACGACTAGACAAGATAATTGGCGCATCAGATCTGCACGGTGAATACAATGGATTTAACAGAATTACCATAACCTTCAGCTTCGTTTTGTGTTGATTTTTGCTTTTTATGATATTTTTTTGTCATAGAAATAGAATAATTTACATTGTAATATGAAAACGCATCCAGATTTTGTATCGTTTAATGTTCTTCAAGTTATTCCAATGATATATTCGTCGTTTAAGGCAATATTTATCAGAAAATGAACGGAATGCAGAACAGGTTCCCCGTTTAGAACGTTTTGGTTCCCTACCATGCATAAATTTAAGCTTTTTTTTCATTTGATCCGCGCCGCTATAAATAGTAAACAATGGGATTCCGTGGACGGATGTAAATGCCGGAGATGTGTGCGTGCGACAACGACATCACGGTCACCCTGTGTATTTGTCATGCGAAGAACTGGTGCAGTACCAGTCACTGAAAACAAATAAATAATACATTATACACTCGGCCGCCACGAAACGAAACAATAAATTGCGTAACGACGGAGTCGGCATGTCGTGAAATCGAGAAAATTGCACGAAAATCTTGCGCTCCGAACGTTTCGAAATGTCATTCGAAACAATGTTGCCATATTAAAAAAATGAATGCTTTTATTTTTTCGCTACAATTAATTGGCGATGGCAACCCCGGCCTCGCCCGCCGCCGGCTGTCGGCAATTTTCATCAACATTTTTTTTTTCGGAAAATGACACTGAGCTCGACGCATCGGATGGAAATGGGAATTCCGTTGCGTGCCGGTGCGTGGTGAGGTCGCTGACCCGCCGGTCACTGGGCCAGCGCCTCGCCCACCGCTCCCCGCCCTCCGCCCTCCACCACCGCGAGCCTCTCGTTTTTAAACGAGCCTTGAATCGCAGCCCCCAAGTCCATGATTTACGGCCATGTCGCATTATGTATAATCATAACACATGCAATTCGTAATCATACCCGAACGCTTATCATGTTTTTATTTATAAATAATGCATAATGACCGCCATTCATTTGCAAATTGATACAATGGATATGAGTAATATGCTTGTTTACGAGGCGTTTATTTATCATCGCTATTTTTAAATGAAGTGATTAGCTCTTGATTTTAAAACTGTATCTATAAGTTCGTTCTGAATACTTTTTAAGCTTTTCATAAATCATTAATAAGTTCTTTAATTGTCGGCAATGCGAGTTTGTCTGGTTTGGATTCATCGATCGTTTTTTTTTTGTAATCCTTTATCATTTTAAATTTATTAACCGCTAGGGAAATTTATATGATTATGAATAAATTTGCAATTGTAAAAATATAGCTGAAACTCGAGTTGACTTAGGAAACTAATGGGCTCTACATGTTTCCATGAATTGAATAAACACATTCCTATCCAAATAAATTTACACAAAGCTTTCAGCACGCGTCGCTAGCGTATGCGGTGAATATGCAATTGTCACATCGGCGTGACAATAGCGATTAAACGTTTAAAGGATCTCTCGAGATTCGCCACAATTATTAAGCTACTAAAAATAATATACATATAATATACAAGGATTGATGAAAATCAATTCAATTTAAAAAAAATAGTTTTAGGCTTTTTTAAGTCGCTTATCTCATATGTAAAATAAATATAGACACTCCCCAACTTTCGTACGTACCTGTTGATAAAGAATACAAGTATTATGTTTGTTAATACAAAAAATGTGCAAAATCTTTATTTATTGATCAATATTAGTTTTATCCCCTTCAATATCATAAAATTCCATCTTTAATGAATGAAATCATTATGCAATTGATGCAAGTCTTCTATAAGTTTTTTTTTACTTGAATAAACTTGATAAGAAAAAAAACCAGTACTTTTTTTTTTTTAAAAAGGAAGCTATGTGTATAATTTTTTAGGCCAATTTTTAAGAAAACACATTGAGTAAACTTCGGCGTTTTTTGGGCATTTTACTATTATGGAAAATAATTTATAGGCCAAATATGACTTAGAAGACAAATAAAAATAACTTAAATTATGTTAAATCTATAAGAACATATCTTGAATTGATTTAATATTATTTTAAATAGGAAATTGAATGAAATGATTTTATAATATGTTTTTATTCTTGCGTTATTACTTTTCCCACGTTGTGCTATTTTTTTCTGTATTTACATCAACGTGATAAAAATTTTTTTTAGACATATTTGATACCAGGTGCAATGTATGATAAGCCAAAAAATGTAATAATTTCGACACCGAATATTTAATAGATCTGTATATTATAATACTATTTTCTAAAAAATATAATAAATGCTATGTATATATTTTTTAATCTAATAATTAAATATGTCATAAAACGATTCTGTCATTTGTTAAATTATCTAATTTTCTAAAATATGAGATATAATTTACAGGCCTTATATAGAGAATCTCCCACGAAACCGTTTTAACAATTAAATTTATATTCCGAATTTAATTCTATTGATCGGTCTTGACACCATTGACACTAAAATTATTGGATTGTGTCATTTGTTCAGCTCAAAGAAGGTCACTTGTATAAGTAATTGCTAGATCTATAGGTTAATTTATCTCGTTAACGGCTATTGCTTCGCACCGCATGAAGTCACAACTTTATTTCATACTCCAATGTTGAATACAATGTATAAAAATATATTAAACGTTGTATTCAGCGGTATATTTTTCTTATATAGTGCTGAAAACATTGGATTTGCAATTCAAAACAAAACGTATTATTTTTTGGATGATTTCCAAATATGATTAAGCCATTAAGCGATCGAGCGTCTGCTTTTAAAACAGCGTTCTTATTGAATTTTCCACTCGAGTCCATTTATTTCTGTTCATGTACAACCGCATCGAAAGAAATCAATAAATTAGTATATTATTTATTTTCAGAAATTTCACAATCATGCCGGAAGAAGTAAAATCCCCGACAGCTGCTATAACAGACGATGGAAAGACCAAACGAGCGACTGAATCTCCACGCCGTAGATCGGCCAGCACGGGCAAAGCCGCTCTGGCCAAAATAACATTGCTCGACGGAACAATCCTCGACGTACACGTCGACGTGAGTTTTGATTTTTTTTTGCAATTCAATTGATATCAATAATCAGTAATTATTATATTATTATTATTTCCATCTTATAGAGGAAGGCGAGAGGGCAGGATTTATTAGAAAGAATATGTGAATTACTTAACGTTTTAGAAAAGGATTATTTTGGCCTCACTTACGATGATAAAAGAGATCCACGCGTTTGGCTCGATCTCGATAAACGAGTCGGAAAAATCATGAAAAGTATGCAATATTGTGTTAATCATTAGTGAACATAACTAATTTATTAATAAAAAAAAATTGTTATCGATGTAGATGAGCCTTGGAAATTATCCTTTGAAGTTAAATTTTATCCGCCCGATCCGGCCAGTCTTCAAGAAGATTTGACTCGTTATCAGCTGTGTCTTCAAGTTCGCAACGATATTCTCGCCGGTAGATTACCGTGCAGTTTTATCACTCATGGATTACTCGGCAGCTATTTGGTATTACTATCATTTGAAATAATTAATAATAACTAAATCAGTGTGTGTGTATATCGTTTTATTTATATTCTAGGTGCAATCGGAGCTTGGGGATTACGAACCTCACGAAATGGGACCTGATTATTTAAAAGAGTTTAAATTCGCTCCGAATCAAACTGCCGCTTTGGAAGAAAAAGTTATGGAATTACATAAAACTCATAAGTTAGTAAAACTATGTGCTAAAAAATGGATATATTTTTAGACGATTTCATGCGTTTATTAATTTTTTTTTTCAGAGGGCAAACACCGGCCGAAGCCGAGTTAAATTATTTAGAAAACGCTAAAAAATTAGCCATGTACGGAGTTGATCTACATTCCGCAAAAGATTCCGAAGGAGTCGATATCAAACTTGGCGTCTGTTCGTCCGGACTATTAATTTATAGAGACAAGTGAGTGTTTGCTCTTCGTCCGCCACGACGATTAATTGCATCGACGTTATTTAATAATAATTTTATTTTCAGATTGCGTATAAATCGATTTGCCTGGCCGAAAATTTTAAAAATTAGTTATAAACGCCACAATTTTTATGTCAAGATACGGCCGGGAGAGTTTGAGCAATACGAATCCACTGTCGGATTCAAGTTGGCCAATCACCGGGCCGCTAAAAAGTTGTGGAAAGTTTGCGTCGAACATCACACATTCTTCAGGTATGTGCGATACGATAACGTCGTGTTGATTATTACAATTTTATATATGAAAATGTTTTTAAAATAGGTTGATGACACCTGAACCTACTGGCAAATCGACTTTATTCCCACGGCTTGGTTCTCGCTTCCGATATTCCGGAAGAACTCATTACGAGAGCAAACGTAATACGATTCAGAGACCCGCTCCGCAATTCCAACGTTCTCTGAGCGGACGTCATCTTACGTCGAGAAGCATGGATGGTACGCTCGCACGCTCAATATTATTATTATTGACGATCAGTTCGCATTTAATTAATTTGCATATTTTTTCGACGTAGCTCTGGCTGGAAAAGATCAATATCAAGACGATGCCACTAAACGGCATACAATGTCTCATCCTCCGGAGCACATACCCGATTTGGACATCGTGAAGCCGAAGAGTCCCGCAAAGAAGGATAAACAAAAGGATAAGGTGTGTTTTACGTTTATTTTCCTGGATTTAATAAAATTACCTAACATACATTCGTACAAACGTTCATTTTCATTATGCACAGTAATAACAACGTTAACGTTATCTTCATGAAAATCAAAAATACTATATTTGAACATGAATACATTAAGATTATTTATGCATGTTTATTGATGTGTAGTGACAACGCATTATTCACATAGCAGTCGTATCTCACAGATCGTAGTGACGTCCACCGCCCATCCCCCGTTTAATGTGATGCTCTCAATATTTCGGCTATTGTTATTTCACATCAGTAATTATGCATTGTCCGTTACTCCGAATATCAAATATAGCAAAGATTTTATATAACAGTTAATATGTTTTCTTTATAACTATATAATTTTCTTATAACACATAATTGTAATGATAGCTGCTACGCAAGACATCGGCGGGAACTAACAGCGCCTCTTCTTCGAGCTCTCTGGAAGGGGAGTATGAGGCACATCGGGAAAATGGGAAGGTGGCTTGCAATAACATTAATTTATAAACGCTTTTTTATTGTTTTTATTGTTGTTAATCATTAGGCAACGGTTGAACGGGCCATCATGACTTTGTAATAAGTTTTTCATGATCGACCCGAACCGAGTAATCACTATTGATACTATTTTTTTTTATTATTTGCTCAATTTATGAATATTTATGTTTTGTTTGTAAGTACCGTGGATGGAACGTAATTAAAATGTAATTAATAACTGATTAGCTAACAATTTTGTTTAGTTTTTTTTTTTTTTAAATATACTGACTTGTAAGGTGAAAATATTTCTATAGAGATGAAATTTTTATTAACAAAAGTTTAATGAGTAAGACTTTTTTTACTCGCATTTCATATTGTGAATTATTTTTAATTGAAAATAAAATCTTTCTCATGCACAAAATTAGAATTCTAGACTTCAGGAGTTGATTTAGTGAAACGTTTTGGACTAGCTTGATACCTTTTATGTGGTTTAATAATAATTAATATTCCGATTCCTTTGATCATTATTTATTATTGTAAAATGTCAATCGCAATTGTGTACCCATGAACGTCTAAGGCGCAGCAGTGAAAGGATTAACCCATTATAGTACAATAATTTCGATGGAATTAAATATATGTTTTTATTTATTTTTTAATTAGTTCCATGCCATTGTTTGTATTGAATTACTGTATATATTGATTATTATTTTGCTTAGTAAAAATGTATATTTTGTATAGCTATTTTATAAGACGTATTAATTTATATTTATTCATTCGCGCTTTATATTTGTCCAGAAACCGACAGGTGGCATTCAAGTTCTGCCCGCAGGTGGAAAATTCTTAGCCAAGAAGGATAAAGACAAGGATAAAGATGATAAAGATAAGGAAAACAGATCGGCAAACGAGCAATCGATCGAGCCGCAAAATTTGAACGAGAATGGTACATTTTTTTTATAACTATGTTATTGAATTATTTTCCATCGTATAATATTATATTTTTTTTCTTTATTTTCAGGCACAGATACAACAATCGATATAAACGAATCGGCTCTCAATACTTCTAGCGATGCAGACAAAACACCGAAATCTGACAAAAAGCACAAGGTAATATACGTTGGGTAATTGGTTTTAGATATGTATTTATTTAAAAAAATATATAAATAGAAATATAATAGCTTTTAATGTTTCATTGTGCTTTATATATATATTTTTATGAGTTTCATAAAGCTCAATATCAATTGTACAATTATTTAAAATCAATATAGATTAGAATCCGCAATTAATTAAATATTCATAGTTTACTGTAGTGTTATCCGGAAAATTATTGCCAAACATATGTTCTTCCAAATCTATATTTTGATCTGTAAATAATTTGTTTTCACTATTAGTAGATACGATAGTAGTTTATATGATGTTACGCTTAAGTTTTTATTTGTATATATTTCCAATATTTAGTTGTTTTTTTTTTCTTTTTTTATCCTTGCCTGCAACATCATTCATGCTGTGAATCCTGTCATCATTGCGATTTTTGTTTGTATATAATTTGCGACTTTATCACCGATGTGCGATTAGACTGGAGGTTTTCTTTTTGGTTCCGGAAGAAGGGATAAATCTCCAAAAGAAAAGCCAGTCAAAGAACCTAAAGAGAAAAAACAAAAGGAGCCGAAATCTCCCAAAACAAAATCTAAAGTTGCTTTATTGAATACTTCCAACGACAGCAGTAACCCGGATAGTAGCAAAGTCGAATCTCCCGACAAATTAGGTCACACCAAACCGTACGATTACATCGAATCGGATCCCAATCAAAGCCCAACCCGACGTCCGTACACCCAAGGCGGATTCAGCTACGAGAAAGACGGCAAAAAAGACGGCAATCAACACTCGGCTGACGATCAACAGAGTCCAAACACGAGGAGAGCGACAGGTTTAGCGTTCAATTATGCGCCAGGTGAAGAAAAAAAATTGGTCGAAAGCGCTGAAAAGATCAAAACTCACAAAGACGAACCGCAAGATTCGCTGAAAAAACCAGTTTTGGAATCTGCTCAAACGAAACCGGCAGAGAGTCAAGGTTATGCAGCCCCGCCTCGTGATAATTCTATCAACGCTTTCTTAGATGGGGAAAGATTACATCATGACGAACCCGCATTCGTTCCCATTGTCGGAGCTAAATCTGGTGTCGAAGTTCAGATAATGGTGGTGACTACAAAATACGACCCCAAGACCAAAAAATTGGATTTAATTAACGGCACTGTACATCATTCAGTCGGTACTACCAACCCTGTCAACGGTCATATCGACACTGAATATGGTGAGATTCATCCCAAAGAGTCCACGATCAACTTCAATGAACCCGATACCGGTAGGAAAGACTTCAAATCTATATCAGTCGATTCTAAGACCGGGCATTACATTTTAGCCCCCGGTGGAATACATCCGACGAACGGAGCCTTGGACAACAGTCACGGTCAATTATTCGTAATCGCCGGTAAAAATGATCCAATTTTGAAAATCGTAACCGTCACTGGTAAACTAAATCCGCATACTAAACAGTTGAACGCGGCCAACAGTCAAATTGATCGTTCCACCGGTATCCTGGATACAAACAGTGGGCAGATTGTCACAAAGTATGGCATGATTGATCCCAACAGTGGAAAAATAGTTACAAGCGATTATAAACATGGTAAACAAGAGACAAAACAAGGAGAGATCAATCCGAAGACCGGACAAATTCTGTTAACTTCGGGTGTGCAAGATCGCCGCACAGGCCTGGTCGACGATTCTCTCGGACAGTTGTATATTATCGCAGGAGAAAAGGATAACATTGTCAATATCTTATCGTTCACTGGAAAAATGGATAACAATTCTAAAAAACCAGAGGTGATCACCGGAGACGTTGATATTTCACTAGGCGTCCAGCAAGCATCTAACGGTCTTATACAAACCAAGTATGGTCTCATAGATTCGAAGAGTGGTATTATATTGTGCGTCGATCCGAAAACAGGGAAACAAGACGTCAAAAAAGCGGAAATTGACAAAGCCACCGGTCATATTTTCATTTCGTCCGGCGTTACAAATCCGATGACTGGAAAGATCGATCCGTCGTTGTCGCAACAAATTATAATATCGGAAGAACAGGACATGATTATTAAAATTGTCACTATTACTGCTAAATTCGATCCGCGCACTCTACAGCTGGATATGTCTGGAAAGTGCGACGTCGAGGAAACACCTGGAATCTTACATAAATCAAACGGTTTCATAACTACTAAATACGGAGTTATCGATCCCAAGAGTGGCCAGGTGTATGTGACGGATCACAAAACTGGCATGAAAGAAGTGAAACAGGCTCAAATCGATCCCAACGGACAACTTATTTTGACCAAAGGTGTCGTCGATGCAAAGACGGGTCAGAAAAATCCGACGCTCGGTCAACAATTCATCGTTGCTAACGACGATAATGTCATAATTAAATTGTTCAGTTATGCGGGCAAAATGGATCCCAAAAGCAAACATGTGGATGCGTTGAATTGTGAAGTCGAAGCAACTCCGGCTGTGCTCAACAAGAAGACAAAGATGGTCACTTCTAAATATGGTATTATCAATACGGAAACCGGACAGGTCACTAATATCGATCCGGCAACAGGAAAGGCCGAGAATAAATCTGGACAAATCGATCCAAAGACGAATAGCATACTATTATCATCCGGTGTTATCAACCCTGAAACAGGAAAGGAAGATCCGTCTATCGGTAGAAAAATATTTATCGGAAATGAAAATGACGTCTTGTTGAAAATCATAACAATTACTGCTAGATTTGATCCTAAAACTAAACAGTTGGATAAATCATCAGCCGTCGAAGAAGTAACGCCAGCCGTTCTTCATCTAAATAAACAAATCATCACCAAATATGGTATTATTCATACTGACGACGATCACATTTCCATTTTCGATCCCAAGTCAGGTAAAATGGAGTCCAAAAAGTGTAACGTCGATCCGATCACTAAAAACATTCTCCACACGCATGGTGTAATTGATCCCAAGACAGGAAAATCAGACTCATCGCTCGGACAATACATGATCATAGCTAACGAAGATCAACCGTTAGTGCGATTGACTGTAACCACAACCAAAACCGATCCTAAATCCAAGGAAGGCGAAAAAGTTGATTCGTACGACACAAGTGGAGTGTTTATCCCTGAAACTGAGGAGATTATTACTCAACACGGAAATATCAATATTAAAAATGCAGAAATTATCATGGCGGATCCGAAATCCAACAACAAAAATATCGTAAAGAAAGGAAAAGTCGATGATAATGGAGATGTGGTATTTAGCCATAATGCCGTTGATCCCAAAACAGGAAAAGATGATCCAAACATCCATCAAGTGATTAATGCTCACGTATCCGAAATTGCCAACAAACCTTCTACCACTCCTACCCATCAGAGTCCGGCCAAACCGCAACCATTCAGCGGTATTCCAGTCGCTTCTCCCACAGTTCCTCCTCCAACTAAACGATCACCCGAAAAAATATCGCAAATCCCAATACTTAGCGGTGGACAATCACCAGATACTGAAACAGTTCCGGTTCGCACCGAACCCTTGAAACCAAAAACGGTTAAATTGATGATCTTCATCACTCGGGTCGATCCCAAAACTAAAAAACCGGATTTAAGCAACTCTGAAATTGAACATTCGACGGGAATTCTTGATCCAAATACTGGACTCATCGAAACTAAGTATGGTCTGCTTAATTCGAAAACTGGTGACATTTCAATGACAAATTCGACCGGACAAAAAGTCAACACTCAAGGTTACGTTGAACCAAAAACTGGTCAAATTATTATCGACTCGGGAATTATTGATCCTAAGACAAATAAAGTCGATCCTAATAACAGTTACACATTCAGCGTAGCCACACAGGATAATCCGATTGTGACAATCACCACTATCACTGTCAAGGTCGATCCCAAGACCGGTAAATTTGATACGGAAAATGGTGAAATCGAATATTCCAAAGGATCCGTTGACGTCGAAACCGGCAACATAGCCACAAAGCACGGATTGATTGATCCCAAAAACGGAATTATTTTCGTTACTGATCTAACATCCAAAAAGCAAGAAACTAAGCCGATTCATATCAACGAAACCACTGGTCAAGTGATAATATCGGACGTTGTTGATCCGAAAACGGGAAAATCCGATCCCAGCCTCGGTCAAATTATATCCGTCAGCACAATGGTAGATCCTATCGTTGAAGTTTCAACTATCGTCGGTAAATACGACTCGAAGAAGGGTATAATCGAGCCTAAGAATAGTATCGTTGAAGTGTCTACCGGTCAATTGAATCACGAATCCAACATAATCGACACCAAATATGGTCAGATCGATCTCATTAAATTGACTATGACGTACGTCGATCCGAAAAGTGGCAAGTTTGAGACTAAAGATGTCAAAGTTGATCCGACCACCGGTCAAATTTTACTCAAGAGCGGTCAGGTCAATCCGAAGAATGGAAAACCCGATAAGGATTTCGGTAGATTGATATCGATCAGAATTGTACAAAACTTAATTGATCCCATCACCGGGCGTGCGACTATATCTACGGATCCTAAAAACGTCAAAATCGATCCGAAAAATAATCAAATCTGGACAGCCACTTCTAAGGACAGCAAAGGAGAACCGGTTTATACCACGGGTATTATCGATCCCAGGACGAGCGATATAATAACCGCATACGGATACCTCGATCCAAAAACCGGCAAAATTGTCAAACAAACCAGCATCGATCCCAACATGACGAAGATTGATCCGTCCACGAACCAAATTTATTTAGCGACCGGACAATTGGACGAAAACAACGAACCGTTATATTCGGCAACGCAAATCAATCCGAACACCGGCGAAATATACACCAAAGTCGGCAAGATTGATGCGAAAACGGGCAAACTAATCATTATTAAAATATACATTCTGACTCAGCGAGACGACTCCGGCAGAATTATGGAAGTTAATCCTAAAGATTGTACCATCGACGAGAAAACTGGACGCATTCAAAACATTACGAAGACTGTGTATATCTATCAGATGGTGGATCCGATCACGGGTGAAACGATCGAAGTCGATCCCGACGATCCCAGGTTAATGGGGGCTAGAACGACAATTACGCAAACAATATCGCTCTCCGGAAAAATAGATCCAGTGACGGGACGAGTGAAAACCGAATACGGAGACATCGATCCTGAAACCGGCGACATCGAGGCGAGCACGGCCGTAGTCGATCCGGTTACGGGTCAATTGATTCTTCACTACTCTCAAATCGATCCGTCGCACTTTGACGACAAAAGCCGCAATTATACAACTGAGAAAGAGACTCAAGACATACCCGCTACGTTTGATATACAAAAGATTAACACGACTAAATTCTCAACGTTCGGCAAAGGAGAGACTCCTCCGCGGCAATCGTCTCCTCAATCGGGCTGGGAAGATGGGGATTCCAAAACGTATATCACCGAACATCTAAAAACGGTCTCCGCTACGTCGCCGACATCGAAGATTCCCGTCTCGCAGAGAATAAAGGGCAAAGCTGTGAACGTTTCGACTCCGGTCGTCGTAAAAACGACGACGAAGCAAGTGCTGACAAAGAACGAAGACGGCGTCACTCACAACGTCGAAGAAGAAGTCGAAAATTTGGGTACGGGTGAAGTCATATTCTCAACGCAAACGAACAAGGTGTGTGTGCTTTTTATTTTTATTTATTTTTTTAACCGAGATTATATTTTTGATTTTTTAATTTCGAAACAATTTTTTATTTTATCGTTTCATTTTTTTTTTTTTGCCGAAAAAAATAAATTAACCTTAAAATGTCCGATACGTTCGAAATCGAACTCGTCGGCAGTTTGAGCGTTACGTTTTGCACGTGTTTGCCGTAAATTCTAATAATTAAATAATAGATTTTTTTATTTTGCATGTATTTTTTTTTTTAATGTGTGTATAATTTTGTTCTTATTTTGCGAAAAAATCGACGTTTCTCGAACCTGTGTATTATCAGGCCGAAAGCTTAGATCAGCCAATCGATAACACCGGAAAATCTCCGTACGTTACCGCACGGGCCGTCACAACGCGGACGGCCACCACGCACGAAGACCTCGGCACCAATGCGAGAACTCAGCAGTTGGAAGAGAAAACGGTGGCTCATTCGATGACGTCTTCCGCCACACGTCAAGAACAGAGAGTCGTCACTCAACAAGTGAAGACGACTGTTCTGACCGGCGATCAGGTACGATAACAAATGAAATGATTAACCTTCGCTTCGATAAGATACATATATACATATCTCGCAGACTGATCTATAAAATATCTTCAAAACATTTTGTATACGAGGTTTGATTAAAAAATATCCGGAATTTTTATTTTACTCGAACAATCTTTATTTATTCATCAATATTAATTTTCTCTCGTATGTAGTCCCCATCAGATACAACATACGCTTGTTCCAGCGCTTCGGAGCACTTCTGAAACAAAACAGAATTAAGTTCTTCAGCTATACTGCTTATATCTCCTCAAAGTTAGCTAAACGCCGTCCTTTCATGTCTTTTCCATCTACGAGCATAGGAATAAATCGCATATCCGGCAAAAACGGAAGCTGAATCATCATAACGGTGTTGTTTTTTTTTTAATTAATTAAATATCTGATACGACTATTAACACTTTATAAGAGGAAAACGGAGATTACAGTCCGAGCGTATTTTACGTTCACAGCGGGAGACGAATATCTTTGTTTTTGACCTATTAGGTTGTTCCATATGAAATTTCGTTTTTTCGAAGTGAAAATGAAAACGCGATATTTTTCAATTGTATATAATTTATTAACAAAAAACTGCTTGAATTTATTTGCGTATCGATGAGATTCACCCGCTACGCGGTCATATACCTGGTGCCCTGACCCGCATACAAAGTGTTAACACTATACAGTCCGATCACACAACATGTGTGTCACCAACATGTGTGCGATCGTTCTGCCAACGCTTAGTGGGCGACTACACACAGCTTGTGCTATGTTTTTTTCAAACGTTAGTGGCCGATCACACAACAAATGTGTTGTTTTTACTTTCGACCATAATTTAGAGATCTCAAACCTTTTCAGTGAGGGTCATATTTAATTTTATTTGAACACAAATCGCGTAACCGCGCGGACTGTATAGTGTTAATGTCAAGATACGTCCGGGATAAGTGTATCTCGTAAAATTAAAAAATTCCATATGTTTTTTATCTATCAAACCTTGTATATATCTTCTTTACCTTTGCTGAACAATGAATAACAGATTTAATTCATTAAATTCATCGCATCACGTTTTAACCATTGTTTGAATATAAAATCTCGCACGAAAAATATAAAACAGTGTGAGCTCATTTCCTCGGCCACGTATTGTACGTTGTATCATATCTGGCATGATCTATATAATTCAAATAACATAAATGGTACTCCGCACTATGTAATTAACTTATCAATGCAGTTTGCGAGACGAGGATCCGTGGGATCGGCCAGCAGCGGCGATTCAGGCACTCCGATTGATTTCGACGACGACGGAACCCAATACGAAATATATCATTCGCAATTCGGGGTAAGTCGCGTTAACAACATTGACGTATTAATAAATCGGTGATGGAATACTAACTCAATATTATCATCTATACGTTATAAGTACAACTAACGACGCAAACGTCGATCTCGTGTCTTTTTTTATATAAAAAATATTGTTTTGCCGTTATCGCAAAGAAAGAAATGTTGTGTATTGTCTTTTTCAATTTTTTAGCGAATTAATACGCGTAAGTAAAGTGTTTTTATTATGTTTTTGCACGAACATTGAATGCTTTGATGTTTTTTTTTTAGATTTCATTAATTCATATTAAATCTAAACTTTGGCTTAAAAACGAAACCTGTAGCTTTATATTATGTATTACGCATGAATATATAGATCGTAATTGTTATTTATTATGAATATCGTCGTATGTGAACATTTAAATGTTCGTAAATAAATTTTTGAAATGGAATTATTTTTTATTTTTATTCAGTACAATCGAATTGTTACGAAACCGACTGTTATTAATTGATCAAACGTTTCTTTTAGGACGCTGATGGTATAGTCAAGACGGAGAGTGTGGTTTATCAAGCTGGAGCCCACGGCACAGGAGAGCCGCCGTTCACTACGCTTCTCACTTCCGGAACCAGAGTGGTAATTCACTTTTTATATTTAACCGTTGATCCTTGACGGTGTAGTTTATTTTTCGAATCAAGTAGAAAATATAGATCATCGGGGCATATACAGGTCTGCCCCAAACATAGCTTTACGCAGCAAACGAAAAGCAACCTTCTGTATACGATAATACAGAACTTTTCTCTTTACCTCCATCGAATGAAAAACAACACTCGTTGTTTGTCTGTGTCCGGGGTATATAGAAACCTGTCCCGAACAGACTTAAGCAGCAACAGTATGCAAGCTTCTGTATAGGGTAATACGGAACTTTTCTCTGACTGACAAACAACAACACTCTTTCGTATCAAAGCTAGCGACCACGTGACTGGGGCGGATACAAGAATGCCCAAACACATACGAATACAGTTCTGTTTGCATATTTTAGCAGCGTGTGGGGCAGTGCCCCGGTTGATCCTAAGGATGAGCCGCCCCTGATGAAAAATAAATCTGAAGCGTTTCAACATTTTTCTTAAAAAAATGGATTATTCTAAGAATAAAAACGGTTATTCATGATAAGCTTCATAATTGGGTTGATATTTTGGGTTTTTTTTAGCTAATCAGTATGACGCATAAATGACACGCGAACTTGGCGATGTCTCGCTGTAGACTGAGCTCTCTCAGCACGTGTCACTCGCACATCGTACTAGATGCGAGCGAGAAAAAACGTCATTTTTATTTTTTTTTCGCAATTGCAGACAATAAAGAGCAATTATGATTTATAACATTTATTTTTTAGAATTTTTCAGACAAACACAAAAAGTTTGTGACACTTTTGATTTATAATAAATTAATTATGTCCTACGATTTTCAGCTTGGAGGTGAAAATGATGAGACACATCCAGAAGGAGAGATCGTCTCTTCGCAAACTATCAGTTCCAAGACCAGGACAGTTGAAACTATCACCGTGAGTCATAAATCGCAATATCGTACGATCTCGTGTGTAATATTATTTTTGCGTAACATACATTTATTATTTTCAGTACAAAACCGAACGAGACGGAGTAGTTGAAACACGCGTCGAGCAAAAAATTACGATACAATCCGACGGCGATCCGATCGATCACGACAAGGCTTTAGCCGAAGCTATTCAAGTGCGTAGCATATTATTATCGCATTACGTAACGATCCGATTTTTAACGTACATATTTATTTTGCAGGAAGCAACTGCTATGAATCCAGATATGACCGTAGAAAAAATAGAAATCCAACAACAGACTCAACAACAGTAATATTGTAAGCCGACGCTTTATTCCGTCGTATAATCGCAATCGCATATTCTAACCGCATTATTGTTTCAGGTTTAAAATATCACAGTTGAGGCGACTTTGTGCAATGTGTTCATAGCGAAAAAAACGGCAGTTATATATATACATATATATTATATTGTTGAAATGTATATTTCTATGTAATACATACTCTTTTACATTATTTTTAATTCCACGTTATAGTTTGGTCCAATGTTTACGCCATTTTCATTTTGAATCGATGCGTCCTGAGGGCGCTCGAGCACAGATCCCCTTCGGAACGCCGACTATTATTAAGCACACGTTTTGATAATATTATTTTATAATTTCGTACGCCGCGAATCATTTAAATATTTTAAATCATGTTACTTACATTTATAATTAAAAGTAAATTATACCGTATTTTATTTTTTTTTTTTTTAATTTTCAAATATATTTGATTTAATTTATTTGACTTGTTTTAAATGGAATGTGTAATTTTTTATACTCTTGATAATTTAAGATGGATGTTTTTGATCGCTTTTTTTTTTATAAACGTATGCGAGAATATTGCATTTTTAATAATTGACGACCGATTTTTCGATTTTAATCTTATCGATGTGGACCATTTTTTTTTCTACGCCAATCAATATTTCAATTCATCTATATATTTACGTTAATTGAAATGAATATACGACGATGCCATGAGTTTTATTATATAAATGTTAAATGTAATTAGTTTATGAAGATTAAAAATATAACTAAGTTAAAATGTTGATGGATTAATCAATTCTACAGGTTTTTATCTAAAGACTCCGACTCTCGTTATAATGCACCCTCAGTACAGTTTAACGTTTACGTCATTGTAGAGCTTCAAAATTGTGACAAAAATAATATCGGTATATATAGATGATTAGAGTTAGACGTTAGCTTAGTTTTATATTTTCATTGGAATATATTTAATGAAATTACGCATTCTCTATCGTTTGATCTATTAAATTTTATTTTTATATGTGTAATAATATAAAAAATGAATGCATGCAGCTTGCGTATATAAAAAAATGCATTTTGTAAATTATATTTATATATAAATAGATATCGGTTCAGATGATCGTAGTATTCAAACGCACTGTTCAATGTTTTTTAAATCGACACGTAATTTTATTTTTAAAAATTCATACGGATTCGGTCTAGTCAGATATAATTTTCAAAAATCTCGTCTCGGTGTCGCTTAACGATTAATATTATTTGCATCGGAGAATTGATTAATTAATCGCAACGTTAACGCAATAGCGGTGTAAGCGAGAGTTGTGCGAAATAGAATCATAATTTTATCCTAAATGTGAAATAGCGGCCTCGGTTTGTTTTGCGCCAGAGGTTTCGGTTTATTATTATTATTTTATAGGTTAGATTTTTCTATCTAACGTTAAGTACAGATAATATATGATATTACTACTACTTCATCGCGTTAATTAAGATTTGCTCAAACATGCAAACAACGTTTCGCCGGTCAGCCGTGTCGCTGATGTGCGTAATTATTTGTTTATTTCCGTATTTGCGCGAGCCTTCATTGTGAACATTGATTTTTTTTTATTACATTAGCATTCGTAGCGGATAAGTGTTGTTTAATATTTTTTATCAGTTTATTATCTCTTCCAATATTTTTATTGTATAAATAAGATATGAAAAAATTTGATTTTGTGTAAAATTGCTGAAACAAAGTTGAATTTTTAAAATTGATTTGCTTTGTTTTCTTTATATCCATTTTCAATATATTGATATTTTTATGCTTACATGTCTTGTATTTATTTAACCTCAATTATCATCTTTGACAATTAATTCAAACAAAAATAATGTTATTGCGATAACTTTTAGTAATAGAGAGACGCTGTGAAGTAAGTATTTAATTTATTTAAAAAAAAAATACAAATTACTGAAGCACAAAGCGTGAAATAGGAGATTGTGCTTAAAATAAAATTTAATCAGCTTCACAGATCTACTTCATGGTACAATCTATAACTTTAACATGCTTTGAGAACATAATTCATCCATTTCATACAAATATTTTGATGTTAAAGATATCTCTACATCAACAATACATACACATAAGTCTGGTTTCATACCGATTTGAGGTTATGTAGTTCGAAATATTGGTGGAGAAAGTATTGATACCATCTAATGTCGATGAATCACTTAGGGATAATGTCTTGAATGACAATCATGATCGTCATCATAGGCGCAACAGCCCTATCCATTTTATTTGGTCTGCCACCACGTCTCTACATCTTCCGGTAAGCATCAATGATGCAGCGTCCCGCTATAAACAGTCTAATCACCACATTATTGGCCTTTCCTTCCGGGACAGGAATGAATTACCTAGGATGAAGCTGAGTCAGACCTGTCCAACAGAGTTCCATCTCTTGACACGGCATATACCGGTTTGGGGCCGGTTCAATCGGTGCAACAAAAGCAGTTTTTTTCTTGAAATGAGTGATTTTAAAAATAAAACCTTTTAAAAAATGGGGGGAGCCTTGCACAACTCTCCGAAAGCCGATGCAAATGTCCAATTGGGCCCTTCAACGGGAGACGCATAGGGAAATGCCGCATCGTACAGCTTGTAGTAGGTCGTAACGCACAACGTCCAGGTAAGGACAGAACCACAGAATGTGACTGTAATCCTGACAGACATACCCACACCGACAGAAAGGCTTGTTAACCATAAGATTTTTCGGCGGCTGACTGTCCCACATCCTTGACACGTGACGACAAGTGTGACCGACAGGATATACCATCCTTGAATAGTCAGTACAGCTCCTCACTGCTTCGTCAAATACGGCATCAAATATCCATCTCAGAATCCTCCTCTCCGGGATATATAGTTGTCGTTAATCTTGTTTTGTCAGGGCCCAACATTCAGACCTGTATGTTAGGACGGGCCTGATGAGGGTCATGTAGAGCTCGACATTTTTCTTCCTTGAGAGGATTCTTGACCGTAGAGTCTACGGCGTAGACGCTGTTGAAGTGCAAATTAGCACCGGTTTGTCAGCATGGTTCTTCTTCGTACTTCTAAATTGGTTTCATTACTTTTTGTAATAAGTGAGCCGTGTTATGTGAATTCCTGGACGGCCTCGAAGCTGTATTCTTTGACTCTCAGGGGTTCAAAGATTCGTATCTTGGCATATGGGCATGTATTTTGTCTTGATCTCATTCTCATGTCCATGGCCGCTCTCATTATTCGCTGACATGCATCCATAAGAACTATTGGTTAAGTAAAGTGGAAGAAAACCCCTTACCCTCTCACTGCAAATGTGATCTGAGAAGATCTTTAACTGTACAACAAACTATGATGCATAAAAAATGGTTAAATTATCATCACAAAATCATGTGACGAGGGTGAGGTTAATGATAATTCTGTTTGTAAAGAATCATTACCTTCGACAATTAGATCTAATGCACTGACTATCTCTTCTAGTAATGAGAGTGATTTCGAACCAGTTCACAAATCGTACCAAGCAATGTTATATAGTGACGACAGCTCTGATATGTAAAAATAATTGTTATTTAATATAATTAAAATTATAAAGTATTTCTAACATTTTTTTCTGCATAAAAAGAGTCCTGGGTGTATACAATTAAGAATTAAATGAATAAAATTGGTCCCTCTCCTTTTTGTCGACCTTCGATAAACTCCAGGCTGGAGTTGCTGTGAGAACCCTTAATTCTAGTCGAAGAAAACTCGTCTGAATATATTGAGGTTTCAATAAATCCATAAAAAGCTCTCAGGTCACCCAAGGGTATTAAAGCTTTACAGCAAAACATGGCCATTTATTATGTTGTTAAAACCAACACTTGATAAAATTAAAATAATATATACCTGTCAAACACCTACCTTGATTTAAATTGATTTCAATACAACACTTCAACTGTAAGTCAAAAATATTGAATATTTCTTAAATTCAAAATAATACATATGTGCAGGGCCTTTCAGAGAAAATATCAGGCCCGGGGCAACCAATATTTTAGAGGCCCTTCAAAATTTAAAATAAGCAGAGGAAATAACATTGATTTTTTTCTACTTGCCCTAATCTGTCTAACTTCTTTCCGTTATGACCCCCATTGTCCTCCCCCTTCGATGTAATTACTCATACACTTCTAATACTATTGTATATATATATATGTATTGATATTTGTGTATTTAAAAACATATTGATATCACTTATTATTATTCAGGTATTTTAAATTGTTTTTAATCATTTATTTTGTATGTATGAAAGAACGATAGATAGACATTCCTATAAAAAACTCATAATTGAATGGAATTTTTTTATAATTCAGCAGTCAGTACAGGAAAATTCTCAAATAATGCATAATTTTGTGTATATCTATATATTTATTGGATTTCTTTTTAATAGATACACCATATTTACATTGTATACATTTTTAAATTAAATATTCATAATAAAATATACACATTCACAACCAAAACCTGCTCTGAAAAATATATACATAAATAAGTCCTAAAAAATGATAAAAAACAGCAGTAAAATTATTCTATAAAATATAAATTTGATAGTCGTTATATAATTCCATTATTGTTTCTTTCCGTTGATTTTTAAAAATTGATTTCTTGGTATCTTCTCAAAGAATAGTAACCCAGACGCCTTTTCTATACTCTCGGGTGGTACCTATAAATAAAACAATTAAATATGATGAATATACGTCGATTATCAATCTATATTTGGGACGATAAATGACCTGGAATGCATTGGTAGGCGTTTCATCCGGTATAGACTCGTTTGGCATGCAATAGCATTCGAGATCCACTTGACCGTTTGATGTTTCACCTACGATCACTTTATAAAAATGTGTCGGCACAGCCACAGTATTTTTTCCTATAACTTGATATTTAATATAACTTTTTCCATCGGCTTCTTTTCTAAAAAAAAAAACAAACAATTTAATATGATATTACGGAATAAGCCGATATATGAATATAATTATTACTTGGGTAAATACAGAGGTCCCGTACAACAGTACACGTTTGCATACACATTTGTTAGCTTCCTCACGTGTTTCTCCAATTTGTTCCATGCATGTCGATTAAAACCTTTACCGACCTGAGGAGATATATTACTGAGGAAAAACGTTTGATCAACGTGTCGTTGAATGAGCCTATGATTACCGGCGGCCGCCATATGGCCCCGATCAAATCCAGAACCTTTATAATCGGAGTTTTCCGCCCTGAAGAAGATATAATCGGATCGTAAATGCAAATTTGATATGTTAATAATAAATTAATTTACCTGAAGAAGTTGTGTATGCTTTCGTCTGGCGAAAAGTCACATTTAGCTCTATCGACCCCGTCGTTTGCTTTGACATTTTGCTTGGTGAGATGTTCAATCACCCAGTGAGGTACACGATTCCGTCTATCATAAGACAAAACATAATCATCATAAGACCTTACATGATCAAGACCGGGAAAACCGTATTTCATTATTTGCGACACCTGCAGAAATATGGCAAAGAATGGATATTTTCTAGTCGTATTAATAATCGTCCTAATTTCCCAATAATTCTATTGATTAGTATAGCCTAACGATCGTACTCACTCTAGCTGGACCGGACAATATACTGGCATCTGCTTCAATTGGAGTGGCTGCAGATACGGTACCAGGTAACGAAGGCATTTTGAATTTGAACGATTTTTGTGGAATTAAAATATGTTCAAATATTTCCTTGTCGCTTTTAAAATTATCATGCAAATGCTCGATGATCTGTCGTCTTTCGAAGTGAGAGCCGGCTAAGTAGCCACCGATGACGGCACTACCAAGAGCTGCCACTTTTAACGAGAACGATGCCATATCTTTAAAAAATTCAAGGTAACTAATTATAATTCGGAATCATAATATTTTGATAAAAATAAAAGACATATTTTTACTCGTTTATATACAATCAGCTTAGCAATAAATAAGACACTCAATGAATGCTATATTGTTTAGCTAAACTGATAAAATATTACGCAAAGCATTGCCGAATCAGTGTTGCCAGTGCGCAACAAATGTCAATTCTCACCTAATCAAAGATCGTACATTTTTTTTTTATAAAAACTGACAGTCCTGCTGAAATACTGGTGATATATCGTTATTAAAAATATATTTAGCTCTTGAGATATATTTTTGTTCCAAATCGAAAAAAAATTAAAATATTATTTTTGTTATGAGAGAATACTATAAAAAACTGTAAATAAAATAATAATGAGTATGTATTGTATGGTCCATCACAACCCATCCCAACTACATTTTTGGGACTGTACTTTGATAATTAAAAAGATCCCTCTCAATATAAATTAATATAAATATCTCTTTCATTTCCATATCACATATTAAAAACTATTTCTTCAACAGTTTAAAGAAAATACGATATTTTGTTAATAAAAAATTAGGTAATATTCCCACTCCGATTTAAAAAAAAATATTAACTCCTTAATACTCATTTTTATAATTTCATAAATAAAAATATATTTTTGGGCATTTTCTTTTATTCCATTAAGAAATATGTAATTTGTCATTTTTAAACGTTCGTCGATACTCATTTGAGTAAATGATTGCGACAAATGCGATTTGCATGGTCATCGATTGGTTGGACATACGACGAGAGCCATAAAAGAGATATTTTATTTTATAATGAATTGAATTCGTTTAATCGATTCGTCATGGCGGCTCGAAGCTAATGGCGACGACCGATGGGTTCTATTTAGTATGAAATGAATGTATGAAATAGACCCCAAGCATTTAAAATTAAGATATATTGATGAATCCTTCATAATGTTTTGACATTTTGAAAAATGGATTATTCTAAGAATAAAAATAGTTATGTATATATGATATATATTAGTAGAAAAATCCTTGCACATGCGCAATGTTTTTTCTCGCTCGCATGCGGTACGGAGCGAATAGAAACGCATATTGTTGTTTTTATTTTTTTTTCGCAATTGCAGACAATAAAGGACAATGATTTTTTATAATATGTATTCTTTCTTTTAGACAAATGCAAAGAGTTTGTGACATGTAGAATTTATATTAAGAGAAGAGAGAGACAAATATACCTCATCGGCATGGCTAAGTTAAAAAAGAAAATTTATTTAGACCATATATATAATACTTTTGAGTTTAATTATTATTGGTCGCGCCTTTTTTAATTAATTAAATTATTTTCATTTCAGGTTCATTGAAAGAAATTAAAATATATCATGTATTTTTAATAATTTCAAAAATATAATTTAGTTAATTTTTCTTTAAATGATTTATTTTAGATGCTAATTATTCTCGTTGCTTTTTTTCTATATAAAGTGATCGGACAGGGTTTAATTTTTGATTTGAAATATATTTTGGCGATTCATGGTGGTGGTGGCGAAACGGTTTCGCGCGCAGGGCTGCCAACGCGGCCGCAGTCCGTGCCGGCAGAGGGCGTCGCTGCCGCCGGCCGAGCTGAGCCCGCGCCCCCAGGTCAGACCCGCCATTCCAACAGCCCTCCCTCCGCCATTCTGCCTCATTTCGCGGAATCGGATCTGCCTTGCGTCACCCACGCGACTCCCTTTGTTCAAAAACACCATTTTCGCTCGAGGAATGAAATCGAGAATACTGCAATGTCATCGAGTGCATGTTTCACTGTTTTGCGTGCGATACGCCAAAAAAAACCAAGTCTCTACTGCAATTCCAGCATGATATCCGAGTAATTTATCTATATGTCAATGGTTACAATAAATGGGTACATGTGTATCTGGGTATGATGATTCATTATTGCGATAAACCCAAACGAGTTATCAACATTATAAATTTAAATTGTTTATTTGATATTATAAATGCCATTTCTAGAATTTACTATATCTCGCTCATCGTAAAATGATAATTTTTATCACTTCAGTGACGCAATATGACCCTTGGTTGAATATATATTGATTGATAAATAAATTAAAATATCATTCAAAATTGTATACATTTATTTTATATTGAGTCGTGGTCCCGTTCGTAAGCAATTTATTCTTTTAAAATATATATTCGTCAATAAATCGTCGGATGATACAATTTAAAATTCTCATTTTAGACAACGAATATTATTACAACATATAATAATTTTGTTAAAATTTAAATTTATGCGATTGCTGGAGAGACGTAAAGGCATGCGATGCACTAGAATGAGCACGGATTGTGATTGAAATGAAACGGAATCAGTTTCAACTGGCTTAAATACTTTTTTCCGTGAGAACTGTATCTAGAAGCCGTATACCTGTCACTTCCTTAGAAAAATAAGCCTAATTTGTGTAAAAGATCAACCGGAACGATAAACAATAAATATAAAATGATATAGAGCATTGTATTCCCACTTTGGAAGATATTACACATTTTGCGGCTAAGAATCTCCGCCGAGCCATCGAGCTATCTCGGAGATGTACGATTGATCAATTTTGCAAAAAAATTTATGTCATAAGATGAAGACAATCCTGTTCTACATTTTTAATTATACAATTTTAAGGATTTAATGACATTGAGTTGTTCAATTGGCCCCGAAGCAGTTCTAGAAGGTAATCGGATTGAAGATATCCGAGCAAGAATGAAAAAAATATCAAAACAATCGGCCACAACGTGAAAAGAGGAAAATAATATATTAGGGGGATTGAAAAGTAAACAGAACCTCTCGTTATCGTGTTGAAGGATCATTTTTTGTTATTGATGAAACAGATGTTTTTTTTTATGAGCTCTTGTTTCGTTCGCTCAAGTTGTTCGCAATACACTGTCGCTGTAACGGCCTGACCAGGTTCAAGCAATTCATAATATATAATTCCAGAAAAATACCACCGCACACAGACAAGGACCTTCTTTATTGTTAGTGATAGTACTTTTCCGGAAGAAAGCCATTGTTTTTTTTCGTACGGGATTATTGTATAGCACCCACTTCTCACCTCCAGTTATAATTCCCCGCAAAAACGAACCGGTATCATACCAAGATAAGAGACGATCGAGCACCGTCTCCGTCAATTCACGAGGAGACCAAATTACTTGTCCTAAAATACAGACCATGGAGAGCCAATCTTCTATGATAATTCCTCAATTGTTTGACGAGGATCTGTATCCACCGTCGCCTTCAGAATATTATCACCTAATTTTTGTGGACGTCCATTTCGTGTGACATCTTTGAGAATATTATTTCTATTTTTAAACTTTTTAAACCACCGATGACATTCATCACCGATACTTTCGTTTCAAAGTATCGGTATTTATTCACCGCTTTGTTTGCCGTCATTCCTTAACCGCTTCACGGTTTATTTTTTTCGCAAAAATCAGTCCAAAAAAATCTATTTTTTTCCTCTTGTATGCATTGCTGCGCATATGTGTGTCGTCGGGCTTAGCCGCGGATTGTTTTCTCACCCATTGGTGTGTAAAACCGTGAAGCGGTTAATCAAACAAAAATAGCATACAATGACGTAAGTGTGCTTTTTCTATTGTTGGCCCTGACATCTTTCCCCCTTGGTAGAAAAAATATTTTTTAACTGAATAATAAAATTTACAACCATAGCTTTAACGTAATTACAAAACCTTACGTGTTTGCGGGACCGTGTCTCGATACAAACTAACTGTGAATGAGCTCATCGAAGGAGTTTTGATTACTTTTCGATACCCCTAATATCATCATCATCATCATTTGCCAGTCACAAGGCTCTCACTCGCTGAGGGCATGGACCTTACCAAACTCTCGCATGGCAGTCGAGGCCAAAGGAACCTGAGTCTCACCGTAGGGCTCCTTTAGGTGTCCATACCGCGGGGACCCCAGCCGTCTTGGTATGCGGTTTTTTGTAAAGAGTTTCCCTCTTATGGCCATTGCTGGCATTGGACGTACATCTTCTACCATGTTATTATCGGATTTTACCCTCTCGACTGTGTCCAGGCAAGTAGGAGGGGTTTGCCTCGGTATTCGTTTGTTCTCTTCTCTAAGGCGTTATCTGCTTTTAACGATATAATTACTGATATGTAAGCAAAACAAGAAGTCTCATAGGCAATGAACGAGGTCAAAATATCAATTATATCGACCTAGATTAATAACTAATATCAGTAATTTGAACCATTTAGTTGGAGGGTCGTCAACCTTTTATACCTAGTACCCACTTTTGTATCACTAACGGCCTAAAATTATTTTTTTCATTTTATTTACAAACATTATTCTAATATTTAATTACACTCGTTACTTACAACCATTTCTTATCTCTCATGTAATTTTTCCATCTCCTTATGAAAGCTAGGATGTTTCAATGCAAAATTTGAACCTAAATGATTTTTTACTATTTGTTTTTATTAATCGATGAATGTTCTTACGATCTAAATCGGTATTGATCTGAACAATCTTTCAATCTAATCTGGTATTAGTATTTGGACTTCAACAGCAACTACGGTCGAGATTCCTCGACAACTGGATATCCTGGAAAGGATGATTCTGAGACAGACGACGGGGAATGTCATATCGACTATATACGGATATATCAGTCAGCTATAGTCAGAGAAGGATGTGGGACAGTCAGCCACCGAAAAAGTTTATGGTTAATTGACCTTCCTGTCCCTGTTGGAAAGGAAGATCAAGACTGAGGTGGTTGAGCTGTGTACAGAAAGACACTGCATCATTGAAACTTGCTGGAAGATGGAGCGACGTAGCGGGAGACCGGATTAAATAGAGAAGGGTGTTGGATGAGGCCAGGCCACTACAATAGGGTTGTTGCGCCTATGATGGATGGATGAAGTCTTCCATTGTGATTGGATCGTAACGGCAGAGCAGTGAAGACTGTTGTTTTTCTATTTTTTTGTGCATAGATTCCATTTCGCTATGGTGGAACTCTGCCGTTATAGTTTCGCCAGGTTTTAAAAATGAATTATGGATTACTCCGTTGAGTGTCTATCACACAGATGACCATGACTCTCTTTTGATACAATTTTGGCTTTGGTGCATGTCCTGAAACTCTCTCCTTATCCAAACATTGTCTGGATCTTTTCCGATTATCGTACGTAATCCATTTATCGTCACAAGTAAAAACATTCGATTTTGTTGAATCAATAATGAGGAGGCATTCCTTCAACCCGTCTGGCATCCTCTTTTTTTATTTTACTTAGTTACTTGCATGTTTTCGAACTTGGTTTGGATTCTACTCCCCTACCTATAATTAGTTTTGATGCAATAATCGAATATTTGGTAACGAATACTTCTCGTCAATGTTTCTAGCAGCTACGGCTGTGTTATGGCCCGTTTTAAATCACGTTTTGTCACCGTCTGGTTTAGGAGCCTTAAAAAAATCACTCACACCCGCAGTTATAGGTAGACTGAGAAAATATCTGTCATTTCAACAACCTTATACACGGTAGAAGCCAAAGAGAGCCAGACTCACTCGGCCTCGACCTCCTTTATGTTTTATTGTTTACACAAATTAAAATTATATTTATTGATTTATTTGCAGATTCGAGATGTCGGTCGCTGCCCCTGCACCCGCCGCTGCGGCACCGGTTGCCGCGCCGGCCGCCGAACAGGAGAATGGCCCGCCGGAGATGATACACACGCCTCCGGTGATCGGAAGCTGCAAGGGACCGAATGCAATGTACGTGAAACTGATATCGAGCGATGGACACGAGTTTATTGTTAAAAAGGAACACGCGACAACGTCCGGCACGATCCAGGCCATGCTCAGCGGACCCGGCGAATTTGCTGAACAGGAAAATAACGAAATTAATTTTAGAGAAATACCGTAAGTATCGCACCGTTCCATAAGTCTTTGCGTTCTATTGAGATATTTATCGTGTTTCTTCGGTTTTTGTTAAATATTGGTAGCAATTTTTAAAAAAATATTTTCGACTCGAAAACAACAACGGCAGTGATGATAAAAGAAATATAGGTAATCGATATGCCTCCTTCATCAGTTCATAGGCATTTAAAAGAATTAGGAAGGATGTCAACTTGCGGAATACTGTGTACCTCATAAATCTTCAGAATGCACATTTACATATATCGAACATTAATGATCAGAGAATCGTTTTTGAATCGCGTTGTCACTGAAGATGCGAAGTGGGTTCTTTACGTCAACACAAGAGGCAGTGGTTGAGCCCCTATCAAAACAGGATTACATCCTAAGAAAATAATGTAATGCATTCAGTAAGATATAAAGGGTGTGATTCATTAGGAATCAAGAAAGGGTAATTTTACACCAGGACAACTCTCGCCCGCATGTTTCAAAAAAGACGATAGAAAAAATCAATGGATTTTATTGTGAACCTTTTCGTGACCCAGCACATTCTCTGGACACTGCCTCAAGCGACTATCATCTTTTTAGATCTATGGCAACCTTTTTTTAAGCGGAAAACAATATACAGTGAAACTTCGTTTTTGAATTAACCGATCCATCACGGCGGCTCGAAAAGTCGCGTTGTACGAAGGGGGTCTATTTACTATAGAAAATAGACCCCAAGCATTTTAAGTCGAGATATTAATGAAATCTTTATTCGCGCAACGATGACACGCCGGCAGCAGACGACTTGCACTCGTTACATCGCACCAGATGCTAGCGAGAAAAAACATCACGGCAAAAGCGGATATTGTTATTTTTATTTTTTTACAATTGCCGATAATAAAGGTCAATGATTATCTGGAGAGGGTTGAAGAAGTTCTTTATCTCAGATCACTGCTTATGAGTAACGGAAATTATGAGCCGGAGATAAGCCGAATAGGGATGGCTAAGAATGCGATGTCATAACTATCGACAATTTGAAAAAACAGGATATCCAAAAAGACAAAAAAATGTTTGGTGGAGAATCTGGTATTCTCAATTTTTAATTATGACGTAGAAATCTGGACCATAAAGGAGAATATGAAAAAGAAAATTTATACTTTTGAAATGCGGTGCCGGTGAAGTCTGCTGAGAATACCATGGACCGCTAAACGCACAAACGTGTCTTCTAAAAGAAATGGGGAACGACAATGAAGACCGACTTTCCACCATATGTCTCATAAGGATTCTTCGATACTTTAGGCATCTTGCCAGAAGAAACGATAGCCTGGAGAAGCTCGTCGCACTTGGAAATGTACAAGGACGCTGGCGAAGGGGCATCGTGCCCATCCCGTGGAGTGACCGAGTGAAGACCGCCACAGGCTCCACTGTAATAGTTGCGATGCGAGAGAAAGATGGAGAGAGATTCGATCGTTGGGGACTCCAGCCGCAATCGGACGGATGGAGAAGTTAAACTCGAATTTTACTTTAAAGGATCAATTTTTTAAATATGATTAAGTCAATTTTGCCGAGATGAGTTTTTAACCGCTTCACGGTTTATTTTTTTCGCAAAAATCAGTCCAAAAAAATCTATTTTTTTTCTCTTGTATGCATTTGCGCACGCATATGTGTGTCCGTCCGGAAACACACGGATTGTTTTCTCACCCATTGGTGTGTAAAACCGTGAAGCGGTTAAAGAGCTTTGCTTTTATTCAGATAAAATCATAACCGCAAAGACCTATGGAACCACCCAATTGTATCGTCGATCATAATTTGAACGAGATTAACGTTTTTATTATATTTTCAGGTCACACGTGTTGCAACAAGTCTGCATGTATTTCGCATACAAAGTACGATACACCAATAGCTCAACCGAAATTCCAGAATTCAAAATTTCTCCAGAGATTGCACTTGAACTGCTCATGGCCGCCAATTTCTTGGACTGTTAGTAACAATGTAAATGAAACGGGACTGTTGCAAATCCAAACGTAATGTTTCAATATGTATCGGCGACCCAAAGCTATTTACCAAAATTACGGCCCCGACGTAGTTTATTTGTATTTTAATTCACATTTTCCGTAATTTTTTGTCATAAAAAAAAGGATATTCAGCAGTAATCATCACAACGTATATCTCCGTAATAAATATTTATTGTCGACGGTATTGCATTAAATATTGGACGAATGTAATTATTGAAATTTAGGTCTATTTGAAATTATTATTTTTTTTTATCGAGTCAGAGTTAGTCTTAAAATGTATTTAAGCTATCATAAAAGATGACAATATTACATAACGCTTATGGCTGTATTATTTATTTGAAAACAAGAAGCATTGCGATTAAATAATAAATATATTATTAAAATTATGTTGTTGATTTTTATAATCCTGTGCGTCACCGTCACTAGGCTAACGCGGTCCGAGGTGCTATGGAGGGGTGTGAGAGTGAACAGTGTCTTTTTTCTGCTATAAACGCTCGTACTAATTATAGGGATTGTAAATATGTCTCGATATGTTCGCAATCGGCAGACACAGTATTATAATAATTAGTCGCACGGATCAGTCGTAGTTTTTCACTCGCAAAAGCGCTTTATGTAAATTCGGCGAATCTGCACCACACATCGTTCGCCCAACGAAATGCAAGATTTATTTTTTAGCCATTCAAGTATAAGTCTGAATTATTTGTTTTTATATAATTTTTTTCAGTTTGGACAAATCATGTTCGGTCTAATATTTGTTTCTAGTGCTAAACACACGATACTTAAAAGATTTTGTAAATTTAAAGATTAATTTTTAAATTTTCATACTTTTTTTTTTGCCCTATGTTTCAACAAAATGTATGTTATTTTTTTGTTAATTGATATAAATATATTTTACAATAAAAATTAATTTTTCTTTTGTTTTTTTTTGTTTCGACATTTAAACGTACTCGGTCATGCTTCGCGTCTAATATTGGATAACTTGGATGCAGATTTATTGCACGTGGAAATATATCACCAATTATCAAGAATTCTCAAGAAAAATATTTATTTTGAATAAACATGGCTTGCTATGAAATTATTATTTATTTTATTTAAGTGGCCTTTTAACCCTGAGAAGGACACGTCCGTCTCAATCCTGATGTGACAGTCGTCCTCCAGGTTTTTCGAATACGGGTCAGGTCACCAGCCATAACCCCGGGATTGTAACAATAATAATCAGACGAGGCTAGTGCCGTTCTAATCGGATTGCTTCGGGGACCTCCTGTGGCACATATGTCACCGAATTAGCCTGGATAGCGGCCTGGCTCCTCATGGCTCCGTAGAATCTACGATACCATGATTGTGTACACAATACGTGATGGTACAACGAACCTACGATTCATTATCGAGTGTGATCGACTCACTATATCTTCGTAGAACTGAAGATAACAGCCATCTGAAAGCCAGAACAATTGCGAAGACTCGTACTTTTAATGGGATCTGTAAAGGATGTGGAAGGATTCGTGACTCGGACCATGGCGAGCCTTTACTCTCGCCGGTGGACGAAATGCAAACACAGTTTATAAAGTTGAACACATCGACACATTTATTAATTATAAAGAAATTGTTACGAGGCAGCAATTAGGTTACGAAGTAAAGCATCGATCGAAGCCACGCCTGCGCCTCTGGTCACGTATCTTCTGGCAATGACGCACTTGGCGTCGAGAGTCCAGAGTGTCAGAGAGGCACCTTCCTGATTATCCTCGACGAGGGCCGGGCTGGGGCACGGAGTTCCTCGACATAGCATGCCAGTCTGCGTCCCAAGTCGGATGCTGAGGCGAGTCCTGGCTGATCTGGTTGGCTGCTTGATTATAAGATCGGTGTCGGAATAAATGGCCACGGAGGACGCAGAGGAGTCTCCAGAATCGCTTGCGTATGGCGCAACGCAGGAGCTTGTTCACGGTAACCAAGGGCGGAGGTCTGCGCGGGGGGAAGCGTGGTAGATTTCCGGAGCCGCCGCGTATTGTTGCCAAGGCACAACAAGACGTTGGCCCTAACACGTGGAATAACCACCACAGATCTTTGAATTAAATTCATGTTAAATTGATTTTTGTAATTTTAGCAACAACGTCAACTATTTAGGATGTCTGCAAATGTAATTCCCATGGAATAGGCCACGACCAGCTGTAAGGATGTTAGCCAAAATATATTAATAGACAATAATATGAGTGCGACGACAATATCACGGAATTATGGAATGGCTGGCCAGGAAGGGGAACTGTTTTAGCGTATAAATAGGGCTCCCCGATTCCTAAACGAGGACGAGTCCAGGTTTACTGTTGAAACCCTAGTATCGGACTGAAGATACCGACTGAGTTGGATTTGCGTAACTTCTTTACTCCGCTGAAGCTAGTGATCTTCACCATAAGTGGACAACACATTGGACATCATTGGCCCATGCGCCATAGAATTTTTCGCTACATACTGACTGAGGAAGTCGGTGATATTCAAAGCAGGAAAGAGCAGTTATGCGATCGTTATTCTCTGTACTCTTCATTCTCGCTTTATCTCTGTATGTTAAGTGCACAATAAATGCGAATACTATTGAATAAACAAATAGTCAGATAATTTATTACCTCGAAGCGTAAACCCCCACTCTCTTGATTAAAATAATGTATTAATACTTTAAAATATGATATAGAAATACCAGAAAGAAATATTTTATAACCTAAAGTGGAATTTATGTCCAGACATGGCAATGAAAGCATGACCTAAGTTTTTTTTTGCTTTGAACTATTGTTTTTAGCATTATTTATGAGTAATAATATTTATATTATCGTCAAATGTCGAAACCAGAAATTGACAAAGGATGCATCAGACATTGTACGTTACTCTTTTTCGGCCATGGATTGAATGCCAGCAAATTCACGAAAGCTATCGAAAAAGTTAATGGTAACGTGGTGACGGCACGTAGATGTCATTTGAATCTGGACGACCATCTAAATTTGATGACACATTGAGATCCTAGTCGAGTCGGATCCTCGATTAACCTTTGAGGAATTATCATAGACTCAAATCTCCAGGTTCCTCAAAAAATTTCGACACTACGCGTCTTATCCAAAGAAACAAATGCAATCCTTTGTTGTCGAGACAAAGAATTCAACCCTTTTTACACCAAATTGTAGCTGGAGACGAGAAATGGATCGTTTATATTAACATTAACATTAGTCGAAAAAGGCAACAGTTTCGAATCAAACTCCCGCTTCGACCTCAAACGCCTGCTTTAACACTCGGAAAGGTACTTTTATGCATTTGGTGGGATTTAAAAGGAATAACGAATTATTAAAACCGGATGAAATAATTACTGCAAATGTTTGCTGTCGACATTTGGAAAGATTAAACAAAAAAATAAGAATCATCGTCCAATTTTGTTTAACAGAAAGGGAATAATTTTTCAACACAATATTGAACGAGCTCATAAAGCAAGAATGACCATTAAAATATTCAGGAGTTAAACTGGGAGATTCACCTACACCCTTCATATTCCCGAGGCTTTACTCCATCTAATACTTACTTTAAGTCCTTGGTGCACACTTTAAGACAAAAATGTTTTCGAAATATAACTGAATATATAGGTTTGGTTCTGTTTTTCATTCGGTTCAGCTCCGACTGATTATTTTTTAAATGTTTTTATTTGAATTAAAAAAAGGATTTTCTACCATAATTTATAGAACACTATATTCTTTCTTCTATAAACATAGTCATAATGAATTAATTGATACAATAATATAAATAATAATAATTAAGGTATTGTATTTAAAACTAAGAGTATATATTTTACGATAATAATATAATTCACGTTTAAAGTGTGCGTTATCCTTGCGTATATTTATAATTAAAAAAGATGAAAGTTACTTACTATTATTAAAATATCTCCGAATTTATTTTTATTTAAACTATTTATATTGTCTCATAGAATAAACTTAAAACCAGAGTAGGTCCTTTCAACATTAACTTGTGTTGGTGGAACTTCTAAAACCAATATTCAATCTCATTTTTCTCCAAAAATTCTAAAATATATATTTTTTTTGTTTAATCTTCGTATATTTAAAGTTATTTAATAGACGTCTATGTTTCTAATGCTAACTCCTTGCTTCTTAAAAAATCCTCTACATCGTCTACCTTTTCATTGGACGTATCAACAGTTGATTGTTCATTTGTGATTAAAAATGACTTTTCTAAGAATTGGAGTTCGTTCCAAATATTTTTAATAGTTTTAGATGACATGCGTCTCAATTTTGGATTGAATTTGAGATGAAACGTGTCATGAGTACAATTTTTTTTCTAAAATTAGTTGCATTACTCATTTATACTAAAGATTATTCATAAGAATTCCTTTTCTAGTCTCTCTAATATTTACATGAAAATGAAAAACCATTGATTAATTAATAAATCAATCATTTTCCATTCTGCACGACCTTCAAATAGCTCTATATGACTTAATTATCGCAATTATTTCAAGCTTTACAAGCTCAAGAATTTGTAGGTTATGTCAGTCCGATTGTTTACCTTAAGCTTACCTTCTCACTCACTACAATAATACTCACAGCTGACTATTTCTCAAATACAATTCTTCGTGTGGCTTGTTCATGTTTAGTCGTAGACATCCATCATTGGCAAGATTGTCTGTCCATGGTCTAGTTCAGGATCATCTCCGTCGCATAGGAAAATGGTACAGGCATGTAATTTGGGTTCCTCATGAATTGACGGAGACGGCGCTCACTCAACGCCATACCATCTGTGCGTCCCTTTTGTCTCGGTATGTATTTTATCAGCAAAAACATGTTTTGATTACTTTTCGGTCCCTCTAATATTTCCACATCCGTGAAAAACGACATTACCTATGAGATAACTCAGTAAATCACTCGTTATCAACGCTAATAATTTTTCCGCAGAATATAGAGCCAATGAAAACAACACGGTAACATCTTTTAATGTATATTTGGTTAAAAAATGGACAGAAAAATGCTACACAATGCAAACATGATGATAAACGGGGAAAGAAATCTTATCAATATGTCTAATCGATAACATTCGGTATCTGAAAAGCGTATATAAAACTTTTGGTAATATATAAATATATATAAAAAAAAAGTTATGTATTTACGAATGTAATCCTATGATATATATATTTTATTTTTTTTACATTTAGCGACATGCACACAAATTTAGCCGGGTGTGATGATGAATATCTTCTCAAAATAAATGCATCCGATTATAAAAGCTATACACTACGATAATATTTAAACCCTCCGGATGAAACTAGTCATAGTTTCCATACATATAAGTATATATAAATATATGACAAATCTATGGAAAAAAAAATGCATCTGTTAATAAAAGGCTGTTTGGACGGAAAATATTGCCTTTGAATAAAATCGTAAAACATTTCCGAGAGCGTTTCATCCAAATTGCATCATTTACCGGAATGTACGCTCGAATAAATTCAATAAATAGACGTTAGCGTCAATTGAGTCGAGCTGTGAGAATTTTCATCGTAAAACAAATACAAAAAAATTAAACATCCGAGACGAAATATACGGCAGCTTCTCACTCGCACACTTTACGCACACACACAAAAATATTTAAGTACAAAACGAAAACCTAAATACGTGCAATTATTTACATCTATCAGTCTCGTCTATTATAAACAATAGATTTTTTGCTATTCATTTGGAATCAAATATTATACAGTTGAGATGTGCGTCTGAAGGATTTCTAAATAAAAAAGAAACATTAAAACGTGGGATTTAGATCCGGATATGTCCGATCCCTCTCCGACTTTGATTCGCGATCAACATTTTTTATTGCACCAATCACGCTCTTCACAACAACCACACAGCGATAGAAATCATATATGAAAATATCGTCGAACCGGATTAATTTGTCTGTAAAATAGCGGTTATTGTCCTCTGTCCGATCTCGGATACCTATAAGATACCGTATTAACAATACTCTATCTAGCTTTGGTCTAAATTAAAAATAAAATTGTATAGGACGTTTATCCCGTCATTTCTTTTACACGAAGAAAGCTGATTTTTCACTCCTATTATCGCATAGATTACAATTATGAGGTAGTTTTTCATTTCAAACCGTGAACATCTAAAGCGTAGTTTATTTAAATACAATTTTGATTACAGCTACGATGATTATGATCTCGCCACGATTATTTCAAAAGCGGGCGACAGGTTTCTACACAATTGATCGATGATTTATTACGTAGAAGAAACGATAATAATAGATTTTTCAGGGCGACGATCAAACGGATCCTAAGAGAAATTAAACAGCAAACCTTCCAAAGTGCATTACGCACACGATTAGAACGGGAGAGGGTAACCGTCGCAAAAATGTATAAATACAGCACCGAACAGTGAAATTGTAACACGTTGCAATTTCGAGTATTATTAATATTATTAGTAAATTTTTTTTTTGGATGAGATGGAATCCAGTTTGGGAGGCGTAGATCTGGAGAGCGGATGAAGGACTGTGAAGCACTCAACTGGCCAGTTGAAAACAATAATAACTAAATAAAATAATATCACCACAGAACCAGTATGCTCTGGGAAGGAAAACCCTTAACTGTTGACCATTAAATCGTCTAATCTCGATACTTTCGATCCTTTGAGGTCTATCTAATGATGAAAGGATTGCTATTGCGCGACAAGGATAATAATCACATGTGACTTGTTATAAGCAGATAACGCCTAGAGATGAAATGAGGACGAATACCAAGGCAAACTCTCTCCTAGGGTAAAATCCATTACCGACAGTGGTAGAAGTTAAACATCCAATTTCAGCAAAGGCCAAAAGAGGGAAAGCTCTTTACCAAAAACCGCACACAAAAGGGGAGCCCTCACGTCACGTGTGAGACACACGTTTCTTTGGCCTCGACCACCATTCGACAGTTTGGTAAAGTCCATATGCTCAGCAAATGAGTGTCTCGTAGCTGGCAAATGACGATGATGAATAGAAAAAGTATGGTATGAAGGAATTTTAATTGAACATATAAAGGGTTCAGAGGATTCATGACGTGATTAAGCAAAAAGTTGGACCGACAAAATACTAAAAAATGATTTAATAATTAAGTTTTAAGTTATGTTATTATAAATCGAAATTCTTAATTTCTTTACAATTCTATAAAAATAAAATAAATAAATTTCTTTAAAAAGACTCTAACAAGTTTTTCACCTGTCGTCGATTATATGGATAGAATATTAAAAAATACGGAAATTTGCGGGCGTTCCAACATCCCAGCTCGGCGCTGTATATATATTCGTATGAAATAAAAATGTTACACACAATACACATATATTTAAAATTAAAAAATATAATAAAATCAATAACATAATAATAAATAAAAAATAAATTTCTTACGTCCTACCTAAAATAATATCACATTTTGCAAATAAATGACTTGAAACGCATTAATTATCATTATTCTGCGAGAGTACCGCAGTGTTAGTGTGAAGCTGAGACATCTTTTTGCTAAGCGAATAGATCGGCTGGTCGCATTCGGCGGGCGGGTGCGGGCCCGCGCTGGCGCTCTTCTTCGGCGATCCCGACTTACTCTGCGGCGCACTGTCCAGAGATCCTTGCCTGCTCCTTGGCTCTTCGCACGTCTGCTTGGTGCCAAGCGACGAATACCCGGGCTGCTCTTGGGCGTTGCCGTATAGATGTGAGGGGGGCCCGATGTTGCCGTACAGATTATAATTTTGTATCAGCGCCGAGACCCGGTTGGACGTCACCGGCAAGCTGGACGGTTGATTCGTCGACATATTGACGCCGGCAATCGGCTGTTGAACGGTGACGGGTTGGTTTATGCGAAAGTCTGGCTTTGCTTTGGTTAGACTTTCGTCGACGATAGTGTTGATCACCGCTGTTTGCGAGTTGGACGAATCGGGAACCGATTGCGACGGCGGCGTCGTCACTAAATACACGGCCTCCGGCGTCGAACTCTGCGATACGACAGAGCGCCAATTGATTTGCGTATGACGATGCCTGATGCAATCGACAACGTCCAACAAATTTTTAGCGTCCATGGCCAAGACGTGGGCCGCAGAAAGCATACTCCTGAAAACACGCTCACGATAAAATATGCATCTCAAACAATATATGCACGATTATGGATTGTACCGACTTGTTATATTCCAATTGCAGCGTCGTCGAACTGTATTGTATGGCGAGTCGCATGGCATCGACGAGTCCGGCCATATCTTTCGATAACACCTGATGAGCCATTTCTACTTCTCTGTAACGATGGAAACGATTAATAAATACAACGAACATGCGTAAAAAAAATATACGACTCACCGTCTCGCTTGAGGTGGGAAGGCGTCGACGAGTTTGTCCACGACGGCGCATAACTGTCTCAGATATTGTCCGACGTCTCTCACGGCATCGACTATGTCCGTCGTCGGATTGTTAGTTGTGCCCGTTGTATTACTAACTGATGTGAGACGTAGGACTGCCCTCACCACGTCCGTTGTCGCTATGTACACTGGATCTTCACTCCGCTCCCAACCACCCGACTGTAAAGTAAACATTTATATAGATTGATTGGTTGTTGCCGATTCTTTCCAGTTTTGAATCAAAATAGTCATTCAAGTGATTTTTGTTATATTTGTTAACGTTTTTCTCTTAAAGTGTGCTACATGAACCTGAGGAGAAAATAATTGGAAGGAGCAAGATCTGGGGAATATGAAAGGTGTGGCAGAACCTCCAAGTTTAAATTCTGGTTATTTTACTGGGCCATTCTTGATTTATGAGAGCGTCCTATCGTGGTGAAGAATTATTCCTCTTGCATCCCACCAAAAAAGTACAGTTTTTTCACGTCAAATACACCCGTTTTCAAATCAAATGCATCCTTTTTCAAATCAAATGCATCCTTTTACAAATCAAATGCACCCTTTTTCAAATCAAATAAACTTTTTACAAATCAAATGCACCTTTTTAAAAATTAAATACGTTTTCCCGCTAATTACGTTCCTTTATTTTAGTTCCTTCAAAAACGTTAAAAATGGGTTCCAAAGTATTTAGTACCCCGAATTTACGTTTTCTCGCTAATTACGTTTTTTTATTCCTTTCGGAGTATTAAAACCAGGCTTAGGGGTTGAAACCGGATTTTGATTCGGAGATAGCCATTGCCTTTTTCACCTTATGTTATCGTAAATGATTCATTTCTCATCTCCAGTTACAATTTAGTGTAAAAAGGGTTGAATTCGTTATCTCGACAACAAAGAATGTTTCTCCACTCTACTTTATTATTATTATTTGGATAGTACGTGCGGAGTTCAAATTCTCATTCTATTTGATTAGTGATGTCTTGAAAATGAGATGCTACAGAGGACCTCAGAGATTTGAGTCTCTGAAATTGACATCTACCTGCTGTCAGCACTTCACCATAAATTTATTTAATGGCTTTACTGGCCCTTTTGGCATCCAAGCCCTGGTCGAAAAAAAGTAGCATACAATTTCCGATGCGTCCTTCGTCAATTTCCGGTTACGACATTTTACCTTTGACGATAATATAAATATTATTACTCAAAAATAATGCTAAACAATAGTTTTAAGCAAAAAAAACTTAGGACATGCTTTCTTCGCCGTGTCTGAACATAAATTCCACTCGAACATTAGGTTATAAAATACTCGGTTTCTTTCTGGACCCCTAATATCATATTTTAAAGTATTAATACATTATTTTAATTGATAGAGTGGGTTAATTTTAATATTATTTCAATTGGTTTGAAATTTATATTATTTATTTAACGCGCTTTATTCTAATACGCCAAACTACCCACATAAATATTATTTTATAAACCAAGCGGAAGTTCCTTCTCTTCCTCTTACATATACCCTGGCCAATGTTCCCTGTGTTCCCTAAAGAATTCCCTGATTTCATAGTTTTCATTGGACACCTATCCGACTCGTAACTTACCTCAGTCGCGGTTAACTTACATTAATCATAGCCATAACACTTGTTAAATGATCCTCTCGTAGTAATACGGATTTTATTTTTTAGAAGAATAGGAACCACTGTACATCAGCAGCATCAATTTTTACCGCATAATGATCCAAATTCACATAATACTTACTTGCGAACTGATCATAGCTTCGGCTGCTTCGTTCGACATATTCTGGGGGCTCGATTCGATCGAACTATGTCCTGTAATATACGAAATAACATTTACGACGACGAATAAAATAAATTTATACAAAATTATTCAAATATAGACCTGAGCTGATTTGACTGTTGACTGAACCGAGCGTAGAATTCGGCTTTTGTTCTGCGGCGGCGATTGGAGCTTGGCCGATGTTAAACTCAACGTTATTCTCGTGTTGATTATTTTCTACTCCGATCGACTCCAACAGCGTAACGCCGGTGGTAATCATTGACAATCGTTTTTTCTATAAATTAAAATCCATAATATTGACCCGTTGATCCAATTTTATTTACACAGTATAAAATATTACTAACTAGATTCTGCTCTTCTTGTTGCAGCCAATTTTGATCCTCCTGACTTTGATACTGTTGTTTTTCCAATTCGGCGATTAATCTTCTTTCCGACGAAGCCGGTGACTCTTGAATTACATCGCTATCGTTCATAGTTGTGCCGTGATACTATAGCGACATAAAAACCAATCATATAGCGACGTGTTGTAGCTTTCGTTGAATTATTTTAAAATGTCGTAAAATAAATAGAATATAAATATGATCTAGAAGTCATTCAACACCGGAAATAAAATTCGATATGTAAGAAAGTGTTTAAATACAAAGAGTTTAATTGATTTGGCCGTCTCGTTCGCCAGATTTCGAATTGAAGTTGAAGACAACGCTCTGAATTTTACTGTACATGTGTAATATTTGACGTAATATTAGGGGAACCGACAAGTAATCAAAATTTCTTCGATGAGCTCATTCACAGTTAGTTTGTGTTGAGACACGTTCTCGCAAATACGTAAGTTTTGTTATTACGTTAAAGCTATGGTCGTAATAGTTCATATTATTTTGTTATTATTGTATATTATTATTTGTTAATGTTGTAATAAGCTCATAAAAAAACAATCTGTTTTGATCAATAAAAAACAAATGATCCTTAAGGGATAAATAAATCCAAAAAGGGAATTGAACAACTGCCTTTATGCCAGCAAAAAGTGTTAGAAAATGATTTTTTTAATAAATAAATGTTTTCCGCCAGCAAAATTTTGATTACTTTTCGGTTCCCCTAATATATTTAATAGATTAATTCAAGTATGTATGTCAAATATTAATTTACATATTTACAGTAGAGGATCATATTATATAGAAAAATTGCTTTATTCACGTTTCAGCTTAAATAGAATAAATAAATTTAACTATATGGTATTAAATTCGTGTAAAAAAAAACTTAAACTACTACTTAGAAATATAAAAAAATAGAATATTGTATACAAAATAAACTCTAATAAGGAAATCATAAGAGAGATGCAAATATACAAAATTACTACAAAAAAAACTCAAATAAATATTAAAAATGTAAAATTTAGCATGCCACCAAAACATAAAATGTAAACGACCGAGAACGAAAAATTGCTAAAAAAAAAAAAACTTCTCACCAAAACAACACTCGAATATAAAATAACGTAATGTTTCCAAAGATAAATAATAATAAAAAAAATAACAGGCGATATCCAGGTTGAGACTATTATTTGACGCTCTGGTATATGAAATCGTCAAAGTTAAAAGTTTGCGGAAACAGCCGACAAAAGTAAACCTGAAATCTCCTGCTTTAAAAAAAAATAAAATAATTACCAAAGTCTACATTGAACGGAAAAAAAGTAGAAAACACAAAGTAATGGCATTTTTCATGCATTGAATGTCACCTCGACGTCACCGAATTCCTTCGGCGTCACATCGCCGTCGCCGCCTTGCGACTCTGTCGACGTTGCGGGAACTGTTTTTAAAAATTTTCTCTGCTGATTGGTTATTTCGAGACACCTCTGTTGATAGGCGAGGCTGGGGGGCGCCGGCGTCGCCATATTCAAAACCTGCGCCCCCAAGCTGACATTGGATCCCGAGTGCGATATGTGCAAGTCGACTTTGCCCAATTTTGCGCTCTCCTGTTGCAAATTACCGATCTGTCGCAGCGGATTGCTCGATTGCAACGCCGAATTCTGCATATAGAGCATTTGCTGCTGTTTAACGAACGAATGCGGCGACGACTGCTGGTACTGCGTGTTTTTTATCGGTTCGTGCGGATCGTTTGCTCTCTTCGGCGCGCTCGACATTTCTTGATTGTAGTTCAATCGGTTCAAATGGCCTTGGATATTGGCGTACGGCTGAGACGTCCTCGGTGATTCCTGTAGCGTCGGATTTTGCTGACTCTTGGAATACGATACATTAGAAGGCGGCGGCACAAAGTACCCGCTTTGATTGTAGCGATTATATCCGGCTTTGTTGGCGGCGATGAAAGCGCAACTCTTGACGTTTTCCCCGCCGAAATCGTAAATCTCCTCGATCAGAGGCGGTTCGTACTGCTGTCTATTCTTCTGGATGTTGGCCACGCTCGCCGCTAAACTGGCGTTCAAATTACTTTGCCCCACATATTGAGTATTCATTTGAGATTTGATTAAAGTTTGGTTGTTAGTACCCGGAATTTGCATCTCTCTTTGCGGTGTTAGCGTCGAGTTTGAATTTGGGGAAAATTGAGACATATGCGGTTGGTAGGACGAAGATTGGATAGGTACCGAGTATTGCTTTTGTAACGAGGACACGTGGGATTGCGAACTATTTTTAGGGGGATTGCCGTAACTCAATTTTCTGCCCAGACTGTCGTAGCAGCTCGGCGAAATTTTTGAATTGCGTTCGAGGGATCCGATCCTTTTTCCGTAAGGCTCGGAGGCGTTGCCCTGAGCTAGAGCGAATCCGTGCATGTGAGTGTTGCGTTCCAAGGATCGCACGCGATTGGCATACGCGTCCATGTTTGATTGGTTAGACATGTTCCTGGGACTGGAAGGATTAATGCTTTGACTCGAATTTTGTGAGCACGAATCGGTGGAAGAGTGATCTAAAATTACGTCGTTGATCGCCGACGACTGAATGATATGCCCGTGAGGAATTTTCGTAGAGTAAATACTGGTGCTGTTGTTGCTGCTGGCAACGCTGTGATCTAAATTGACGGAGCTCCGTCTGGAGTCGGTCGGAAGCGACGATATTTGGCTGAAATTTCCGATTGAAAAATCGCTGCATGAGGAGAGGGACGCGGTCATTTGCTTTTGCGGAGTAATATTCTGGGACATACTTCCGATATCGTCTCTGTGTCCGATTATGACTTTTAATATTTCGTCTTTTTCAATTGAAAACGCCATAGTGTCCCTGCTGAGGGTGCTGCTGCTCGCAGAACCGATGGAATCGTTGTGATTCGAAGGAAAGATCACGGCTGACATGCTCGGCAAGTCGGATTGCGAAGATTTAATTTGATCGGTTAGATTTAACCCCGCGGGATTGGAGTCGGAGGGTGCGGGAACGACGGGATCTAGCTGTTGTAGGTCTCTGATCGGAATCGGACATGTTTGAAGAGATATTTTGGCAGACACACTTGGATCTGGATTTAACAAGATTTTTTCAACATATTGTGGGTCTTCTTCGAGCTTTTTTTCAGCAAAATCAACGGCAAGGGTGTTAAATACCGAAGCGGGAGTAGTGTACGCCTGGGCGTCTAATGTCCGCGTTTGATTTTCTCTCAGTAGATGAGCTAATACCAAAGGATTCTGTGCGACTATGTACGTCTGAGGAGCCGCGCCATCGTTTTGCATGGTACTCGTATCAACACCTGAATAAATAAATAAAAAAATAATGCATCGTCACAATACATAATTAAATAATTAAATAAGAGTATGTATGAACCTGTTAAATTAGTTCCCGGTCTACTGGGTTTAGGAGGAGGTTGATCACCCCAAGAGGCTGCTGCAACTCTTCTGTTTTCTCGTCGCATGGTATCTAATGCGTTAGAACGTTCCTCCTGAAGAATTTCCCTAAAAAAATAAAAACATAATCAACAAACTCAACAATAATATTCGTTAAATAAATATAAAATTCTTACTGCAACGTTTCTTTAAGCTCGTGTGGTGTGGGACGTTGGGATGGTTCGTATGCCCAACAACGTGACATCACACTATATAATCTAGGCGGACAGTGCGGCGGTAAAACAAGCCGTTCTCCATTTTCTATTTTACCTATAAAAAATACATCGAAAAATTAATACCACATAAAAAAAATGCATAATACACCAAACACATTAAGCTTACGTATGACATCGTTGTTTTTAACACCGCTGAATGGTTTAATACCGAGCATTAATATTTCCCACATACAAACACCTGAAATATATTTCAGATTATATAATTATTTAAAGTACAATTCAGTCATAATTACATTTAATATTTCAATTACCAAACATCCACACGTCCGAGGACGTAGTAAATCGTCTGAAATTGATAGATTCGGGAGCCATCCATTTTATAGGTAATTTTCCGGGCGACGCTTTGTAATACGATTGATCGTCGACCCATCTCGATAATCCGAAATCGGCAAGCTTAAAAAAAAATAATATATAATACAATCTATCGATTGATTTTATATCGCCAAATTAAATGTCTTTACCTTTACGCAATTCGGTGAACTAACTAAACAATTCCGAGCGGCTATGTCTCTATGAACGAATTTCTTGCTTTCCAAATAACTCAACGCCGTCGATAATTGATATGTGTAGAGCAGAAGCGAAGATAGTTCAAGACTACATATAAATACGTTATTAATAATTTGAAATAATAAATAAAAAAATAAATATAGAAAATGTACAATCAGCCCTCCTATAACGAAGAAATCGGGACCATGTCATAGAAGCCAAGGTACAAAATTTGGGCTTTTTAATTTTAAAACCCGTGATTTTAAAAATTAAACTAAAATTGCTTTAGGGAAAATGAAGAAGGAAAGTAGCTTTGCACAATTCTCCGAAAATCGATGCAGTGAGCAAATGCCATGTAGCAAATTGCATTGCTAACCAGGTCCATGTAACCAATTAGGCCCTCCACCGGGAGACCCTTAGGGAGAATGCCGCATTGGACAGCATAGAGTAGGTTGTGACAGGCGATGTCCAGGTAAAGACAGGAACATAGAATTTCAGACCACTGAAATTACCGTGGCCAGTCAGGAATTGACTGACCCAAAAGTCTAGTAAGAACCAGCTACGATTTAACCGGGAAAGAAGAGATAGGTAATACACCCTTTGGGGGAGGAATTCCATTTCTTCTGGGACTGATCAAGAACCAAAAATATACTCAGGTAGTGGACTGATGGAGTCGTGAAGGACCGAGTCGAGCCTTGAGAACTGCCTCAGTCCTGTTTGGAGCGAACGAAAGCCAATTGGCTGGTCCCCATTCTAAAACGGCTCTAACCCTTTATAGGGCAAATTAATTATTTTGGATTTTTTATATTTTTTATTGTTATTGACAATAGTTAAGAGTTATATAGGGTTAAGAGAAATATTGGCTACCAAGTGTTGTCAAAAGCTCCTTGAAAATCAATAGATACGGCCATTACGTACTTGCATTTAGATGCGCTTACATGGCAGAGAATCGTTTTTCTCAGAATCTCAGAAAATCTCAGAAAGTCTAGCACTTTGTCAAATACCAGCAAAAGAATGATGTTGACCTATAGGTCTACGGAGAAGGGTTTATCGCATTTCGATTTAGGAATGCCGTTAAAAGTCTGAGTTTCCAACAATCGGGGAAGTCACAGTACATACGTATTTACGAAATATTTAATTTGACATTGAAAATTTACGTTCAAGGATGGAGAGCTATAGGAGGGACTATCGAACTCGTTATAAAAAAAACGTGGTATATCAGAGAGTGTTATAGAAGGGTTTACTGTAATCGGATATTACCGATGTGAATTTTGCAGAAGATATGCTCTCAACTCGCCGAGGGTAGCCAGTTCCATGACGATCCATATAGGGGGCGTGCTACAAACTCCGACCAATCCGATGATGTGCGGATGAGAAAATTGCTTCATAATATCTGAAATTTTTACATTTTCAATAAATACGCGACGTGATTAAATTTACGTAATACAAAAAAAATACGTACAAGCTTCTTGTAAAAATTTTTCGGCCGTTATAAGATCGGCGTCTATTTTACACGTCTTGACGGCGACCGGCAATATCGGTTCATTGCCGGTCAGCAATAAGCCGTCTTTATTAAGTTGCCTCTGCATGGCGAGATGCTTCTTCAAAGATGGATGATTTTGTTGTTTCAGTCGACATATACCTTTGTGAACGTCGCCGAATTGACCGTCTCCTAATTTTCCCGTCAATTCAATTTGATTCCTGACTAGTTCATAATCTTGGGCTGCAATATTATAAATGTCATTATGAAGAAATATTTAAGCGTAATTTTACCCTTCGGCCATAAATTATTATTCAAATAAAATACCGGCAGGAGTTGAATAATCGCCATCGTCATCGACAATTTCAGCATAATCTTCAGAGAGCATCGTGCCAGAATTGGACACTTGTTTTGATACAGGATTATTTTCTGAAATAACAAAAAATGTATAATAGTAAATAGAGTTTAAACACGGAAATGGATATAACCGATCATACCTTTACAAGGACATAAGAAATGTTTTAATATAGCAGCTTGAAATTAAAAAAAAAATGACAATAAATAATCTACGCCTTTCCTTTCATTTCAATTAAATATATATATTTATTAATAACGACTTACTTGTTCTATTCCATAATGATGTGCACGTATTGGAAGTCAGTCGACAATACCCATCAATTAAATCTGCTAAGCTTTCCGCAACCTGGTGGTTAAGTCATTAAAATATTTATTGTGATTTAAATTATTGATAAAATATTTATTACGTGAGTCTCTATTATACAGACCTCGATGCTAGGGCAAGTTAGAGACAGGGTGTCTTGAGCAGCTCGTACCCGCAATTGCAGTACTCCCTTACATTGTATAGGTGGTAAAGGATTCCCTTGGATTGGCGGTACGGGGGGAGGTCCTTGCGATTTTTCGCAATTACCTCGGAATGTTCTGATGGCTTCTACGTCGGTAAATGCCGCAACACGGTTATATTCGGGAGCGCAACCGGCACGATGAGACACATACGATACATCTGTAAAACATATATTTATTACAACGGAGAAATTTAAATTAGAAGTGATATATTAGGTTTTCCGGGAAGTCATGTCGTATATATAAAAAGTGGACAGACATTGTCAAAAACGCTTTTTAATGCTTAAAATATTTTTATGATTTACTAAGCAATGTTTTGGATGTGTCGGAGAAGGTTTCAGAAAATTTTTACCTTGATAAGGCCCTAGATGACATTACTTTCCGGATAACCTAATATACCGAGCGTTATATTACCGATGCTGGGTCCGATGGCCAATTCCACTGGTATTGACCATCCCGTTCCTAGTACGACGGTGAAAGTTTCTTGGTCATAGTCGTAATGTGCCCTGAGGAGTTCGAAAAACTTGAGCATACACTCCGCCTCGGTTAAACCGGCGACCTGAAAAATTCACATCGTCAAATATTTCATTTTAATATTTTCGTTAGATTGAATCGTACCTTTTTGAAATGCTGTTGAATAGACTTTCTAAGAATTTTTGGTTTGATCCCGTCCAAAATCACTTTTGGTAGAAATTTATGAAAGCCAACTTCTTTTTCTAAATAATCTAAATTTGATTTTTTATCTAGTGCTACGTGAGGCATGTCTTTGAAAAATGAACTGAAAATATTTTTTTATATTTAATGAAACCGTTAAATAAAATATATAACGATGGATAATTACCGTATTTCTAAACAACAAAGTTGAATGGCAACTTCTTGATCTAACATCGTATGACTAGCGTTGAGATATTCATTTTTAACCTTTAATTAATATTAACAGATTATACACAGCGTGATATTTATATAAGATTCGATTTTATTCCGATAATTATACCTGATCGTAATAATAATGGAAAGTGACTTTGTCTTTAAGCTGTAGATCTTTAAGATTCGCCGGAGGATATCGTATTCTTAGCTCAAAGCGCCAATCGTCAGGGGGATGTTTGTTTAGCCATTTTTCTTGAATTTCCGCCATGGTGGTGTCTTGATGTATCCATTGTATCTATAATATTCAAACAATACATTATAATAAAAAATATGATATTTATTTAAATAATAATACAAAAATACGTACGTATCCCGTTGTCGTTTGCTTCGCTCTCAATGCGAAGCATTTGCAATAATGGCGGGTTTCTTTAGATAAATGCGACGTTATCAATTCAATTATACCCTTGACGTCGTCCGGCTCGTTAAATTTAATGGCATTAAATCCGCCGTTGGGTAGATGAACTTTTAAAGTGTTAACTTTTCCTCCTAAAAAATATAAATATACACATAAAAAATATTCCACATATCCTCGTGAAAAATTCAATATACATCTTTATAAAAAATGTGATTTAATTGTACGACGCTCGAGTCAGTGGGCGGGATGTCGACGTTACTTCAACGTCTTCAACGCCCGCCTCTGCCTTCTGTGAAATTTTCGCAACGTCTACCGTTGCAATACCCATTTCGCAAATCGTACAGAACGTACTTTAAACACATTCTCAACGCAACTGACGTGAATGGGTGTATGCGAACGTACCTGAATGAGTTGACGGAGAGTTTGCGCCGGCGCGGCGATGTTGAGGCGAGCCGCCGGCCCCGCCGCCTCCCGGAGGTGGTCCCTGAGCGTTAGTGGACATGGCACGCGATCCGTCTGCCACAGCTTCGCTATCTCCGCCTCCACGTCTACTATCGAAATTCACCAACTCATGACTGAAACGAAAAAATATATCGAAAGGTGCAATCAGTAAATTTTTATCTTAAATCAGATAAAGATGACATTAACTTATGCAAGTACGGCCTTCGTCATAAAAAAAACCATATTCGAAAAAAAACATTTTGTAATTTATAAAATCTATTGGGTCAAGTCGTGCATAACTTCCACTGCATTGTGACTATTGTCATTGTCTCCGAGAGGCAAGTTTTGTAGTTGTGATTAATTTATAATTATATAAGATCAGGTGCATTTGCGACGCATAATGTTAAGGTTATTGAATCAAGGCAACAGTGGTGCGGAAACAGCATTTTTTTTAATTAACAGTGAGGAGAGAATAAGTAAACGTGTAGTGAGAAAATGGTTAGTGAAATTTTTATCAGGAGATACGACTTGCAGATGAAGAAAAAGACACCGTAAAATTGAGTACTTCGGACAGATCATTTGGGGACCAAGGTATTGCCTTCTGCGGAACATCATGAAAGGAAAAATGGAAGATAAACGATGGTTGGGAAGAAAGAAGCTGATGTGGCTCCGCAACATTCGCAACTGGATCGGATTGAAAGTTCCAGATTTGTTCCAGCTTGCTAAATATGTCTGAAAACGGACAAGGAAGGACAGAGACGAATACATAAAGAAGCAGAAGTGGAATAAAATCTACATTAATTTAACACGTCAATTAACGGACGACCTTAATATCCTACAATCAACTTCAATATTTCGAGACCTATATAAACTTAAGCAACACATCAGTGACAAAAACAAAAATAAAATTACCAAGAAATAGTCCATCGCGAGATGTTAAATCGAAATGAGACAATTACAACAATTATGACCAACAGTTATATCGGTTTCTAGAAAAACGCTCGTAAATTTAAGAAACAATTTAAGTTTTTGAGCCATTATAGTCAGTTCTACCTCTATCCTTGCTCTGTAGACCTCAGCTTTTTATCCTTGCGAGTTTAAAAATGCACGGAATGATAAAAAATTCATTGCATCAAAAAATTGTACTACTGAAAACCACTGATCTTTTATTAACCCTCAAGAAAACCCTACCAAGAAAAATATATATATACAGTAAGCCCCCCTATAACGTACACTCCTATAATGTTTGCGGCGGTTTTTTTCTATAACGTCGATCCCCCTATAACGTAATTTTTTTAAAACGCTAATTAGAATTTTTATAAAAATATTTTATAAAATTAACTAATAAAATGTCGCGTTGATCTTCCCTGCCCGCAAATTGCGGGAAGATTACGCCACCCAAAAGATAAAAGAAAATGTTTGATCTACTGTTTTCTTTCAAATTAAAAAATAAAATTGAAAAATCTTAACCCCCTATAACGCGGAACCTATCTTGACGTTAGAGAGGGGTTTACTGTATATATATATATTGCAGTCAATCCTTTTATAGCGCTCCCTGCTATAAAACGGCAGTCCCTCCAATAGTGCTTTCATCAAGATCGCCGTTTTCTACATAACGCTAAATTTTCTATGTCAAATTCAATATTTTGTGAATACAGTCAGCCCTCCTATAACGTTTCCTCTAAATTGCTTCGTTCTACAAAATGCTAATATTTTCGAGGTCAAATTACATATTTCGTAAATATAAAATATACGAAATAAAGGTATAACATAAAGCATTTTGTAGAAAATAGTGATTGATAGGAAACGTTATAGGAGGATATGATCAATATCCTTTGGTTGACAACAAAACATAACATGCCCGCGTAAATTAATTAAAAATTGAATAAGGTTATTTAACCCTTTCAGTGCGGGGCGCATGACGTACATGCGCATACAAATCGTGGTCCAGGGTGCGGCCGCATGTCGTACATGCGCCAGATTCTTTTAAACTTTAACTTGTCGTTACAAGTAAACTAGACCGAGTTAAGTGATGGTGTTTGTTTTAATAAATATACAACATATCACTAGAAATGTATAGGACCCATGTAATATGTAAATATGAATAGTAACGATTCAAATCGCGCGTGGTGTCTCATTCAATTCTCCGCAGTAGTATCGGTGACGTATCTCGGCTCAGGGGTTGTTAAGGGTGTTCCACGCACATTATGTTCTACATACACGTATACGGATGTAATGGTATAAGAAAATTGCATTTCGCATTTTTGATTTTGATTCGCATTCTCATTTTATTCTCACTTAATCTCTGTTTGAGCAATTGATATTTTGTTCGATTTATTATTACGAAAATAAAGCAATCGAGTTTATTTTTTTAGTTGAGATGGAAGAACATATCCTAATCAACATGTTTTTCTAAATCTCGTATAGGAAAATGGTCTAATATAGCGGTACACGGTGAATACAAATTTACCTCGCCAAAAAAATAATATGGTCCAAAACAGCGCAGCACTCAGATGCAGAATCGTGCTTAGACCCGCCGCATTGAAAGGGTTAAAATTGTTTGACGTATTGATTTCGTATTCAGAATATGATTAAAAAACCTAACCCCATATTTTGTATGGACGCCTAGTCTTTTATAGAGCGTATTCAATATTTCGACGCTATACGATGGTTGATTGTACATATAATATAATTAAATGGAAAAAAATAGCTAAAAACTCAGACCTGAATGCACATTTTCACATTTCTATACAATGAGTGCGGTCGCTAGCGCGTACGGTGATCAAAACAGGCGACACACGGGTGTGTCATCAAGGTTAAATTGTTATTAAGGGAATAAATAAATTGCAGACTAAATGGTAACTAGTCATATAGACTGATGATTAAATATCGAGCCAAATATGGAACTGCTAATTAAATTCGAACGAATAATATTTTCGTTTTTCGCCCGAACATAATTTTATTTATGAAGTTTTTCAGCGTGAAATGCGCAATAACCAACCGTGTGCTGAATAAATTGATGAAAATATATTTTTTTGAATTTTCCTAACGGAATAATTGTGCAACAGACACCTGATCGAGTCGATCAGTTCGTCACACATTTGCATGCCGGTATGTCCATCGTCCATCCTGTTCGTTTCCGAGGTGCGTAGCCGCGCCAGACAGAGACGGGGAAGTCTGGTGGTATTGACCCAGGCCCAGTCGCATCTGCGGTATTGTATGCCCAAGTTTGGTATTGCGATGCACACTAGGGTTAAATGGCCAACAGCCTTGAAAATTCAATTAAATCGCAACGAACCGGAAGTGGGCTCGGATTACACGGCGAATTTGCGGCGACGGGGGGAGGGACGACGTCGAGAAAACGAACCAAGACGAACAACAATCCGGTCGGAGCAGAGGGACACACCTCGATGCGAAAAACCTTGAGCGATGACGATCCCCGAGTCGCCGATGAACTCAGATCCACGGAAAATCCATATACATAAATTAATCCAAAGAGAAAATTAATTAATTTGCGGTCGCGTGTTTGTTTTTCGCTCGTCGATGATATCATGCGTTTGGTGAAACCACCACATCAAATCTCAATTAACAGCAATGGATCTATTTAAATTCACAATAAAAATAACACTGTCATGGTCGACAACGAAGTGAATCATGACCAAAACCGAGATAATATTTAAAAAAAAAAATATATAATACATGTATATTAGGAGCGTTAGTTCGATGCACTCGATTACCGCGCGCTAAAAACAGACGATCTATAACCAACTGCTCTACTTTGATTAATATTAAACCATGGCGCCTATTTTGTCAGAATTTTGGCGATAAGTATTCGCAAAAAACCGACAAATAAATAAGATAAAAAAAATGAATCGCGAATGCAAACAAAATGCTGCTATCTTATACAAATTAAACAAAGAAAATGCATTCGAAGACAATGTCTAATCTCTTTTTATGGATAGCATTGAAGATATCGATTTAGGAGTTACCATTTTCTCGAAGTTTGCTTATTGCGCAGTACTACAAGAACAATTCAATTGCGCCAAAACATAGATGGATTAGTAGAAATCATAATTCCGCGTCTGTTGTCTGCTCTTTATCAACATCTGTCAAAATTTCTATGAAAGTCGTAGATAAAAACGACATTTCCCAGAAAAAAAAACACTAAAAATACAGTGGAACCACTATAATAAAAGTTCCCAACCTTTATTCCTACATATAACCCTTTTAATCTAGTCGTAACGATTGAGTACCTCAAGTTCAACTTTTTGTAATTATCTGAAAAAAAAGTCTAAAGAATAAATAGTATAAATAAAAGCGAAAAAAAAATAAAAACTTTTTTCTCGCTCGCATCTGGTGGGATTTGTCGAGTGCGAGTGAAACGAGCGTGTTACACGTGCTGCGAGACATCGTTCTCATTTGCGCGTCATATTGATTGGTTAACCCAGCCGTGCCGATGGGGTCAATTTGGGAGATTTTGATTTTTCTAGAATATCTCTTATTTAACATAAAAATCCTACATGTCCCAAACATTTTGTATTTGCCTAATTGTCACACTGTTTGTATTTTCCTTGAATTCCCTCAGATTAGAGAAAATCCAGAAGAAATTTCTAAATGTCATTTTCTTCAAAAATCGCTCGCAGGCCGCCGCATGTGTATCACTGCTGTAAATTGCGAGAAAAAAGTCGAAAACAACCGCTTCGTCCGAAGGGGGTCCTCAGATACCCCCCAAGCTTTGATGAATTCTTCATCAATATCTTGTCATTTTTTTGAAAATGGATTAACCCAATAACAAAATTAGTTATTGATGATATGCTTAATCATTTGGATTTTTTAACCGATCCGTCAGGGCGGCTCGTAACCAACGGCTATGGACGATGGGGTATATTTTGTATGAAATGATTGTATGAAAATAGACAAACATTTCATGTCAAGAATTGATAAATTCTTCGACAATACATACAATTTAAAATGGATAAAAATAAGTATAAAATAGTTATTCATGATATGCTTCGTAATACACCAATCCCTCGATTTACGCGGTAGATACGTTCCAAGAAACAAACGCGTAAATCGAAACCGAGTAATTGGAAACTTCAAGTTCATACAAAATGAATGGGTTCAGAAAATAAAAATCCGTAAATCGATACTTCGAGTTTCATAGAGTAAAAGGGATAGGTTCAGAAAACCGCGTGGAAACGAGGCATACAAAAAAAATACAATTTTATTAAAATAGATTTAATAAATCGACATTTAAATTTTTTTATAACATCTCTAACGTATGAGGTATATTTAGAACTGATCAGGGATCCGGAGGTGACACTTATTACAGTTATTTCGTTTTTTTTAATTGTACGAACAGTAGATTCATTCACAATATTTGACGTACTGCATGCGCAATGGAGAGGGTTAGAGACGTCTGGTCGTTGAAGTGGGAGTAATCTGATGCAATATATGCATTCGAGTGACACTTGCCACAAAATAGTTTGATTTCTTAAAAAAAATATTGTTTTTTCTGACCGCGTAAATCGAGGGATTGGTGATAGTCGGTATTTTGGATGTTTTTACTTGCACGACACGATATTTTTTCTCGCTCGCACTTGTACATGCGTGATGCTTTTCTCGCTCATATCAGATACGGAGCGACAAAAACATCGCACCCATGCTAATGGCAAACAACATTGTTGTTTTTCAACGATTTAGTTTTGTCAATAAGCAATTCTTAAATCGGGAAACTCGCCTTTGAAGATCGCGATCGTATTTGACACATGGATTTTTGACGATTTATCTTCAAGACTTATGAAATATGAATATGGGGCAATTCCAAATCTTCATATCTCACTGCTTCCGCTATTCGTAAGCAAAGATCTAAAGATAAACGAATTTCTCCACCCTCTCCAGATCGGGAAGGTCATCTGTTCCTAATATCCGATTGTATACTTCAGATATTTCTTCTCTGGCAGTTGTGACATATCAGAGATTGGAAATAATTTTGCCCTCAATATTTATTCCATCGTCCCAATATTAGTTTGCAATTCGACGAACACCTGTACAATGAAGTATGATGCAACCATTTTTTTTATCGTTTTCGAAATCTCTATTACTCTGATTAAATAATCTGTAACTAGGCGATTTCTCTCTCGGTGAACCGAAAAGCGAGAGACCGTCTTTCATAAATTATTCGGGATTACTTTTTATTCCCAATCAAGAACGCGACTCCCTTGAGAGTCCGAATGCGAAATTTGCAATCTCCAAATTAAAAAAAAAACGAATTTACACGACATTCACGTCCACCGGCAGTCATAAACGCCAACGGACGGAATAAAGTTCGATATCCGGCGACGGAACGGAACGGAATCCACAATGCGTTTACTATTTAACATCATATAATAATAATAACGATTGCAGAATATATTAAAATTATATATGATGAGATTCGACAGCTGGGTTCGGCGAATAATCCATCATCCGGACGGTGTGTGCATTAGCGACGTGAAATCGTTAATTACACAGTGAGCCTAATTAAGTGTGCGTGTTCGCGAGTCCGCGGACGCAATCAGGCTGGCCACGCCTAAACAGAGACAGGTGGCAACCCTGCGCGCGTAATTGCCATTTTGAACCGAAGCACTCACGTGTCTAGGTACTGGAAGGGTCTGTAGACCGGCCGCTTGAAGATGAGCAGGCCCTCCACCCGCTCCACCATCCTGGGGGCCCCGCGTCAGGGGCAGCGGCCCCTCCTGTCTGCGCGAGCTGACCCACCCTCCTCCCTCTTCGGCATCTGACGTCCGCCCCCTTCCGCCACACACAACACAGGTTATATGCACTGCAGGATAACACTATGTCGATATTTTCCACTGTGGTTTTTTTTTTGTATTGTTATTTATATTTTCCACTATGCAGAACGCAATGTATCTGGTGAGTATCGAGGAAGTTTATCAGCACGAGCAGGATGTGTACTTCCGGCTCTGTGAGCGCAATATAAATTTAATACCAAATGTAGACTCATATTTAGACGAAAAAGGAGATAAACTAACGCAATCCCAGCGAGTCGCAATGACATTTCGATAATAATAAAAAAAAACAAATGAATCATTTACGGTAATTAAAATTTTTATTTTTAATGGCAACATTATTTTATTATCATATTATTTTACACGAATAATTAGTTAATGCGATTATAAAAAAGTCCCATACGGATTAACTGATTGAATGTACACGCAATTCTTTTTTTACACGATTTTTAAATAACATGGTCCTTTAAAAAGAACGAATACCATATATTGATGAATTATTTTCTGAAACACGATTCTCAGTTGCATCTCTATGGATTTATTTATTGGAGCAAAAGGACATAATTTGTACAACGTATAACATATCTACCGTGTAAAAAAAGTGTTGAATGTACATGAATGTTATTTTTACACGAACGTTTTATTAAATATGTAGGAATTTCAGTATTAAATCGATTTATATACATATTAAACGCTATTATTAAAATGACATTGTTTCCTTTTTTACGCGATTCACTGATTATTTAATTACAGTCAGTCCTCGATTTGCGCGATTTTTAAAAAACACGATTTTTTTGTTGTTGATAGTTGATGTTTTAATTTATGCACATTTATGGATCAACCGCGTAAAAATAGGATCTAGTGTAAATTTCGTCTAAAGATAGCTTTACATAACTTACATTAGAACAATTTAATTTTACGCGATCTTAAAACAAAATTACCGCGCAAAAAAGGATAACATTTTTATATTCAATTTCTAGATCAAGTATTATGAATTTAGCATGAACATCTTTATTTACGATTTTATACATGAGCCAACATCAAAATTAGACATTGGACACATTTTTCCTGAACATTTGTTCCTCTTAAATTTTCTATTTTAGTGCGATCGCGAATAACCACTATTATTAGCGAATAAGAACTATGACAAAATATTATAATACACGATATATATACAGTGAAACCCCGATTTTACGTACTCGGAATTCGTGTTTTCCCGCTATTTGCGTTCAATTTTTACAATCCCGTTTAATTTTAGTACTTTTTTATTTCCTGCGATTTACGTTTGGAAAATTTAACATTCAAATCAATTTATGAACATATTAAATTGAATGCGCGACGATTTAAAATTATTAAAATTAATATTAGGGAGCAGAAATCTCGGACAATTGTTATTATTAAAATTGGAATGGCGAGAAGATCCCAAAAATGTTAAGATAATAAGATAAGAAGATATTGAAAACGTACAAGACTAAACTTTCTTATTGATTTATAAGATCGAAAGAGCTTTCCCCCTAATTACGGTTTTTGTCGGACCTTTCGAAAACGTAAAAACAGGGTTTCACTGTATTTGTAAACAAAAATCGTGACGTCGCGCAATTTAAGCAAATTTTATCTATTTTTAGCACGGATTTCATTGTCAATGCTAGGATATAAAGCCGATCGACGATTTTTCGTACGTTTGCGCAGCTAAAGGGTCAAAACGACGCTCGAAATAGGGCGCATATTTCACTTCCGCGAAGTCGAGTGATAAGGACTGGTCACACATGCACCGGGCATATGGCGAGGAACATTTTTGGCCACATTTATATGCAAATCGACCCACACCCGCGTGAATCATCCGTCGCCCGAGCCACAGTTTCAAAAGTGCAGCGGCACAATTCGTATGCGCGCGCGCAGCTAGAGATCGGAAGACTCACCGAATATCCCCCGCTCGCTCTATATTTATAGTGGATCTATTTTTACGCGATTTTACCGCAAACTCTCGACAATTACCGATCAAACACGGCCGCGATAAACGGACGAATACGGAATACGTCGGCAGTTAACGTTTTCTGGCCGCCGTAATTATCTTCATTGCGTTCAATTGCTCACTTAACCGCGTTCCCCGCGATCCGCGAACAAATCCGTCGCGGCAACCACCTCGACGAAAAGACCAAATTTACGCGTCGAGCGGGGTTCGACGACCGATCGACACTATCGCGCATCGTCGAAACGTCCACAGATTCGACCGGATCGCCGCGAACGATCGCATCGTGCGCCGGCGACCTATTTTCGGCGATTCTTAAATTATGTTACCCCCGAAGCGTACCGATTTTTGCGTCGAACAAAAACACCAAAAAAAAAAAACGCGCAAAAATTTCGGCCGATTCGCGGATGTCGAAGGAAAGTTTGGACAAGTTTTCGGCGTGCGGAAATACCCGATCCGTTCGCAAAGAACGCGTCAGTCCCGACGACGACACGCGCGACCGACGGCGTCGACCCTCGGCGACTGCGGCTCCGCGGCCGGCGCCTGCGCCCCGCCCCGTGGTAGCCGTGGTAGCCACCCCTCCTCCGACGAGCCTTCAGGTGCCACATCTACGCAAGACACTGTGCAAGGTTTCACCAGATAAATACCCTCGACTCCTTTTTTCCGCGGTAGATACGTTGCACAAAAAACCGCGTAAAAAAGTCATACAAAAATTTATAAAAAATCGAGTTATTTTAAAAAATTGTGCAATGGTAAATACAAGGTAAGAAATATGTTACCCACTATTATGCTCCCGGTTCACAAATTGTGTATACATTACATCCAACTCTTTTTTACGCGTTTTGAAAATAAAAACAGTTAATTATGTTTAACTCATAACTAATTAATATAACGCGTAAATGACAAAGCTCTTGGCGATGTTTTGCCGCAGACGAGCGAGAAAAAACATCACTCCCGCGGCAACAGTAATTAATATTTTCGTTTTTATTTATTTTTTCGGAATTGCGGACAATGATTATTTATAATATTTATTCTTTAGACTTTTTCAGATAAATACAAAAAGTTTGGGACATGTAAAATTTGTATTAAAAAAGTTATCCGACAAAAATCAAAACCTTGAGGTTCCAAATAGACCCCAGTGGCATGGCTGGCTTAAATCAGCTGTTATTTGATAAATTTCACCTTTTCTACCCATTGGTTAAATAATTACAAACAATATATTTGAGGTACCCGAAAGAAATCGCGTATTTTATCACGTAATGCTCGAGTGCAGTTTGTGTGCAGACACGGTGAATAATGTTTTAGGAAACCCGCACGAAGAATGGGCGGAACCCAATACTCTCGCACACTTTTTTCTCGGCCGTGATGACGGTGAAGAAAGCATGTCTGTTTTTTTGTTCAGCATTATTAATGGTTATTATTGTCAAGAGTAAAATGTGGAAAATTGGAAATATTAAACGAGAAAATAAAAATCAAACGTTCAATTTTGTTCAACAGAAAGGGAATAACAATAATGGGTCCCCTCACAAACCCGGAGATAAAGTGGAAGATTCTTCACCTTGATATTCTCCAGTCCTTGGTCTTTCCGATTACTCACTCTTCACGTTCATGAAGCACCTCCAAATAAAAACGTTTTCGAAATATAACTAAAGTCGAAAACCACTTGAAAGAGTATTTCCATTCAAAACTAAAAAGTTTTTCAAAAAAAAGGAATCGAAAACCTACAAAAAAGATAGATTTTTTGTCTTGTCAAACAGTGACATAAGCCTATCTTCTAAAACAGAATTTAAAATTCCATCACAAAACACAATTCTTTTTTTATTTTCCTCCATCATCACATGCCCATACCATCACAATTATTCCTCCAAATTTCTCGGTACTTAGTACTAGTACAGGCGGACCTCAACTTTCGCACATTCGACTTTCGCACAATTCGCTATTTC
>JAGXCT010036421.1:110409-125370 GCA_022495035.1 Philopotamus ludificatus | reverse complement strand
GTTAAAAATGATTCAAACTCAAAGTTTATATTGTTTTAAGAATAAATATTTTTTTATAATTATTACAATAGTTATTATCATACAATCCACAGTGAGGGCCCCACAGAAAGAATTATGTTTTTAAACGAATCATAAACTGAGATAAAAAAAAAATGAAAACTATCGTTTTTACCAAAAAAATTTTTGGGATTCTTCGCATATTCTATGCAAAAAGGTTGGGATTAAAAGGGTTAACAACTCAAATAAACAAAATTAAGAGATTCCACATTTTTTACGAATCAGAAATAGTCTCAGAATTCAATAATGACTTCTCTGAAAAATCTCTGGGTTAATCAGATTCTCAGCTAAATTTATTTATTTTACTACAATGGATGGATGGTATAACAAGAAAAATCCATATCCTAAGTCTCTCACACTAATATTTCCCCCAGTGACAAACCACGACACTGGTTAATTATTAATATTATTTCCGTTGGATTGAAATTTATATATTTTTGTTATAATTATTTATTCAACGAAGAATAGACGGCATTAAATTAATTAATTAATTAATTCCAATGTGCCAAACTACCTACATAAATATTTTTATAAAACACGGGTAGGTAATGGGTCTCTTCCTCTTACATACCCCTAGCCAGTATTATAAAGTATTATAAATTATAAAGAATTCCCAGAATTTATAGTTTTCGTCGGACACCTATACCTATCCGACTACTAACTTAGATCAGTCGGGGTTAACTAACATTATTTAAATAATATGCATGTTATCGACAATTCTTTAGACTGGTTATATGTAATTATGTCACTGGTTTATAATAAACATCGTAGAAAGTTGTCGAATATGGAGTGCAATGAAAATCGAATAAAAAACTGGACTGGAAAGTTCTACATCTTTCATATTCATTAGACTTCGCTTCATCTGATTACTTTTTTAAGTCAACATTTTAAAAGTCACTTGATATAATTTTATACCGACAAGTTTTATGATAAAAAAAAACGAAAAACTATAGTTGAGATGGAAAGTAGTTATACTTAATAATAATTATATTTTATATTGCATTTTGGTCCTCATTCTACGCACACCATAATTTAGACTATTTTTAACCATTGTACAGAATATTTAAATGTATAAAATTTCGCATTACAGTACAATTTCCGCGTAAAACCCTTTTTATTGACAGTCTCTGGTACGTGTCTTACTATGATAAATTGAATTTGTATTTTTAGACAATTTCATTGTGTAACACGTCTGTATCCATAAAACGGATGTTCCGTCTGAACATTATCTTAGATATATTTATAGCACAAAATTTAATTACAATCAAATTTTTCATATGATATAGTTTTCTTTAGTTTGATATTCCAGAATATTAATTATCATATCATTCATGGCACACTCCCAACTATCTGACAACATTCGTCCCGAATATTTTAATCAGGAATCTTAAGTGTCATTCGGTCCCTACCGAACGGTCTTGTCTTTACAAACTTGGTACATATACCCTCATCTAAAGTAGCTGGTCCACGACATTCTGATATAATCTGTAGCCAATAAAGCTACACTATTCAGTCCGGTACCATCAAAGGGTCAGACTGTTGCAAAACTATTTATATGATAATATATACTGTTATAAACCAGAGAAATTCGGCCGCGTTATTGAATTTCGGGGGATGTATTTGTCCCAGTGGTTACATATGAAAATATTTATTTTAATATCCAATACATAAAATTTAATGCCGTCATATCTCGTCTCGCAAAAAAAGCAGCAGAGAACGAAATAATAAATTGAGACGAAATTTTCGCGTAAAATTTTATTTTAATTTTGGCATGCGCGCTGTTTGTTTTAATTTTAATGAGTACCTTTTTTTGGAAGGGCCTGTATCAAATTTTATTTTTTTACCGCGATTTAAAATGTGACTGATTTTTTTCTGAATGAAATGATTAAGTATTCCATGCAGGAATGTATGGTAAGCTGAATAATAGAGTGGATGCAAATATGGTTTACGGATGCGGAAAGAAATGTTACCGGGGTGCTTAAAGAAATATGTTCGGATAGAATCTTTGTGCTCGCTGGTCCTGTTGTATGAGGGGCTTGAAAAATATGCGAAGAAAATATTAAATAGCGAAATTTCTATGTAATGTGCGTAATTTTTCTGGAATTCTGGCCATATACATTTTTCTTTAAAAAGAAAATTGCCAAAATTAAATAAATTACAGCGAAAATGGATTTTATGACCGTAATATTTTTTTAAAAATTACTTAATTAATTTAGCAAAAACTTGATTTGTTTATTCAACTGAAATTGAATTAATTGTTTATTAAAAATATATAAAATTGAAATACACTCAAAAAACATTTGTTTAGAATACATCAGAAATTTTGCATATTTTCTCATTAAAAATTATATTCATGTCCTGCGAAAAACCTTAAAATAAACCTACAAATGTATACGTCAGCATTATATGATTTTCCAAAATTTTAATGATCAACTGGTAGGGGATTTAAGTTATTTTAAATTGCATCTCAAATTGCATCGTTCTGTATGCAATTTGAGCACAATGCACAGAAAAGTTGCGTCAATCGAGGAAAATATAAAATCAAGCATTTAATAATATGTGTTAGTTTCTATGGATAGATGAAAATAAAATAAATCTACATTCCTGCACTTAAGAAAATATTATTTATTCAGGTACATGATGAATGTACATATTAAATAAAAAAAGTATCTACATACAAATATTTACGTGCAAACTATCTGAAGCACCAATTCTGTGCCATTTGTCTTGTAGCCCTTTTCTTTTTTGCATAAATGATAGTATAGAAAGCAATATCATCATTCACTGCTTTTGAAACTTTCGAAAATCGTTTAGGACCAGGATATTGCTCCTCGAGGCAGGCTAAGCCATTCCGGATCATATTTAAATAATCACCCATCGTCGTAATTTTAAATTGCTTTGGTTGTTCTTTTAATTCATCTTTTTCAGAAAAAAATACTTTCGTTATCTCGCCCTGAAGTTCCATCCATCCTTCGTTGCTTATTTCGGTTGAATAATTGAAGAGTGTTAATTAAACTCATCAAATCCTTTTTCTCTTGATTTCAATTTAGTTTTCTGAAAATTTCTAAAAACTACTATGTCAACTTCTTCAATTTATGCGCTACTACTATCCACAATCAATTGGAGGATGAGCTTATTTCATACATTGCTCATGGCAGATATTTAAATTTCACTCTTTTATTATCAATATTTTTAACAAGAATTTTCCGAACAATTTCATTCACATTTCTTTTTTCAGTCATCCAATTTAATTATACAATCCTTATCAATTTAAATAAATTTAGCATTGTTGTACTACCAATTATTTATTTTTTTATTTACATATAACGCATTTTTTAATCATATTAGATGGACCCAAATGTAATGTCGCATTTTCGGAAAGCATAGTTTCAGATTAGTTTTCTTCAGTCCTTTGACTGAGAAAGACGCGTTTGAATATTTTGTGTGTCGTGAGAGATCTGCAATTTTCGTTTTGCGTAGAATTTTTTTTACGTGTCCCTTTAATATTGACCGAGACGTGTTCTTCGGAAGAACATTTGCGTAGTTGTATGCTGTTTCAGTTTCACGCCAAAAAAAAACGTAACGAAGGCAACAAAAATTGTTTATGGAGACGCATTAAACATCAGGAAAAATCAAAGATGGTTAAAAAAAATTAAATCAGACAATATTGATTTTAAAAATGAGCTTAAAGTGAACGTTTTTGAGAAGTGGGTGAAGCAGTCCTAAGAAGAGGTTAGACTCTCAGAATCGAAGAATTATCGAGCCAAGTCGTCAACTCAAAGACACCTGGAAGGATTTTAAAAAAAGGCATTTTGGTCCACTATGCGTTGATTGAGAGTGTCGCAACATTAGGTTTGACAGATTTATTGCATCCAGCTTATTCTTCTGAACCTGGCTCCATCTGATTATCATCTTTTTCGCTCATTGTAGCATTATTTACAAGATTTTTTTTTAAATCAAAAGATGAAATAAAATCGGACCTTTCAGACTATTTTGATTCTAAACCTGCAGAGTTTTATAAAAAAGGCATTTTAGATTTATCTAATAGATGGCAAAAGGTCATAGAAAATATTGGTAATTATTTTGTATGACTAAGTTTAATAAATAATTAGAAATAGGAGTTTTAGTTTCATTAAAAAAAAATGACATTACATTTGGGTCCTTATAATTTTTTCATCCCACAAAAGTGATAATTAGGATACATGAATGTAAAATCCTTTATTGATAATTCATTTGAATACTGTATCTTCTTCGTAATTTGTAATAACTGTACCATGTATCTGTGACATCCACGTGTCATGCTCTGATTTGATGAGATTATTTTAATTGATTAAAAAATAGTTCTAAAATTGAAAAAAAGCTTTATTACATTTTAAAATATATTGAATAAAATAATATTTTATCAAATTATTTTATAATCCGAATAAAATTTATACACAAACATTATTCAAAGCAGATTGACAATGCCTTTCATTTACCCCCTGGCTGTCGATTGGAATTACTTTAAAAATAATGTGTATGGGAACAAAACCGATTTTAATATTCATGAGACTCACCGTATTAATTCACCAATCATCGCTCGCCAATTGTCCAATAGACAGAGGCCCATTTTAAATTCAAATTCGTCAATTTAAAGCTCGATCCTACTTACAATTCGACAAATTTCAATGCGGACATTTTTAGATTATTATCCCAATATTGTGAACGAAATACTGCAACGTTAAACGGATTCAGCGTAATGGCGTCTATAATTCAGAGACACGGCAAAAGTTTGCAATGGAATTGCCCATTGATTTTGGCCCGATTCCGATACATTTGCAAATTTTATGTACTGGAATATTATTGAAACGGATTTTAATTATTTATTAATAAAAATATGTGTATTGTTTTATTGGTATCTGTTTGAAGAAATTAATTTAATAACCAGATTGATACCACAAAATTGTATATATAAATTATTCAACAGTTTCAAATTAACATATAAATTCAACGTTTGGTGTAGAGATGAAAGTTTTAATCCTTTCATAAGCTCGTTAATTTTTATTTCATCTTAATAATTATTTATTCATATTATTTTATTGATGTATTGCGGTGTAAAGTAAAATTCACTTTAATAAAATAAAAATAAAAAAAAAACAGAGAATGTAATCAAATGTCAAAGACCTAAGAGACCATGAAAAATCGTATAGCCATGAAATTAAGTGACCCGGAAAATCGGTTCTGAAGAAATTCATAAGTTCTCTAACAAAATGCTCCGTTAAATTATATTCATTTTCTCTCAATTTTGCTGCAAAATTAAATATTGAATATTATGATTATTAAAAGTCGATTATACATTATCACATAGTTTATTTGTAAAAATATTTGAGATACATTGAATAGGAATTATAATACAATACAAGATATACATATTTTAGAAATAGATTTTGAGATAAAATGATGTAGTTATTAAATTCTATATATTGTTCATGTCAGAGAGACATGTCTGTAAAAGCTTTCGATAGATACGTAAATTTAAATTGAATATACATCGAAAATATTCATAGAACAACTGAAATCTTGCACAATATTTTTTTTTCATTTAATACAATTATTCTGATAATGATTCAGCGAATGGCTGTTCAGAGTATTCTTAATTAATTACATATATTGGTCATCCATAGCGAAACGTGTTTGTTATAGTCGAATCCAATATTATATAAAAAAATATATATACATGAATGACACTAAATTTTTTCTCTATTTACATCACAATTTAATATTAAATACACGTCTCCGACGTATCTTTGGTATCTGCATCGTACAACTCCTCAGTGGAGCCTGAAAGATTTTGCTTTATCAGATTATTAGTATATGGCAGATTTTTATTATTATTCGACGAATATATACTCTTTATGCCATTACTTGGATTTTTCCCGTATACCACAACTAAATCCTGTTTTGCGTCCAAAAAATCTGTATACGATGTTTTATCATAATTGTCAGGCTTCAATAAATAATCAACGTTGTGACACGATCTCCTGTTCGCCGTCATCAGCTGAGAATCGCTGCGCGAGTCTGATAGACGTCTATCTTTCGAGCCATCGGGGTTCAAAGAATTTTTAATTATTTTCATATCGCCGACTTCGTAGTCGTCCCTGTCCGAATTCAGTAGATTGTTGGTCTCCTTTTCAAACGTAATCTCCTTCCGTTTGTAGGACGCGCCGTCCCTGTCGTATTCTTTGTCTTGAGACGTTAAATTAATGAATTTTCCTTTGATCAAGCTTTGGTTGGCGGTACGTATTTTGGTGCCAAAGTTGGCGTCGACGTTTCCCCCCCACTTAGACTCCCCCCAGCGCGGCTTCAGACTCGTGTATTCCTTCGACAGGGTGCTGGACATGGTGCTATGTCTGGACAATTTGCCGGCTGTGTTTGACCTGTGTAAGGATTCAGCAGTCACAGACCTGACCCTAACCAAGTGAGCTCCCTCGCCTGAAGTGGCTATTGTGGTTTCCCTGAAGCTCGACTGATCCCTGGAGAGACCCAAGCTGTTTGAGTGTCGGCGGCGACAGCAGAGCGTTTCGCGGAATGCCACTCTGTATCTGCAATGGAGAAATAAAATACGTTATTGTGTTCAAAGCAAAATAATTCAAACGCGAAAATACGTATATTATATAACAACTTGGCAAAACAATTAAAAACAATATACTTTCTACAAACATTGTTGCTTAATAATTATTTATGTAAACTAAAATCAACGTTATTATATTTAAAACAAACAAATCTTATACACATTTCTAGAAGTTATTTTTGACAATCGCCTTATCATTAAAACAATACAAATTTTTCGTTAAAAATATTTCAAAATACCTCCTCTAAATTTATAATCTTTTCCATATTCTTAGCTTTGCCAGATCTCATTAAAGTAACAATATAAAAGTTATATAAGAACACGACTTAGATATTAAATCTGAAATAATATTTTTTTATAACCGTGAAACGCTTAATCATGTGAGAAACATTATTTGTTATACGTATTTTTTAATCATTAACTCACATCTCTGATGTCTAGGATATGTGTTTGTGCGAATAATTTATATTTTAAATAGTACGCTCATCCCTCGATTTACGCGGGGTTTTCTAAGCGGTCTTAAACCGTGTTAGCTTAAGAAAACCAAGTATTTTTATGTGAATTTAATTTATAGATATTTTTTTTGTGTAATGTCGTGGAATGATTAAATATTATTATTCTTATATAAAATATTAATCCATTTTTCCTCATTTCTGAGGAACGTGACCATGTGCATGATTTCCATTATGGAGTACCATGGACATGGGTTTCATGGGAATATATAGTGCAGTAGTTTCCCGTTGCCTCATGCACCGCAGTATTTTTTTTATCCTGAAGAGCATTACTGCCCGCTTTCCAGAGTATATTTATGACAATTTATGTTTCGTAAAATGAAGGTCGTCAGCTTCTAAATAAAATCTACGAAACCATGATTATGCCTAACCATCACCGCCACGTCCAATGCCGACACGCGACAACACTCGACACCTTGCCAATTTTATTAGAATGCTTTTGAACACTCGATCACGTATATTCGAGTGTTAGCATTTTTTCAATAGATAAAGTTAGATACTCAGTAGTATACCCAAGTTGTAGACTGATGAAGACATTCGAACGAACTCATTACATAAAAAAAATCGAAGACTTGACGGAGGGATTTGTCTGTTAAAAAGAATTGCCTCATTCTTTGGTCGGAGCGAATGATAGCAGAAGTTTCAGAGAACTAGCAAAACCAACTAGTGGATTATCATTGGCATATATCGAGTCGAGTGTTGTCGCGTGTCGGAATCAGACGTGGCGGCCATAGCGGTTGGGCACAATCATGGTTTCGTGGATTCTATGGAGCTATGAGGAGCCAGGCCGCTATCCAGGCCAATTTAGTGACGTGTGTGCTGCTCTGGAGACGCACCAGTCAGACCGTAAATTAAATACAGGTGGCTAACCTCGTCTGATTATTATTGTTGCAATCCACGCTGACAGCTCAGCTCCCGGGCTTTGGCTGGCGACCTGGCCCGTATTCGAAGGCCAAGATAACCTGGAGAACGTCCGTCGCAGTCATGACATCATGGTTGCGACGGAAGTGCCTCCTGGTGGCAAAGACCCTCCTCAGGGTTAATATGCCACTTAAATAAAATAAATAAATAATATATAAGGATATGGCGGTCTATCGGTAAGTTAATTTTAAGTAGACCGTCACAAAGAATATTCCATAATAGAGCTCCCCACCCCTGACTGTTCGACCAATTGAGGTTGGTCGAGTAAGTAACAAATACTCGGCTTGGAAAATTATTCTACGGCTGCAGTAAGTTTGAATTGATTGCCTGGAGTACCGTATAAACGCCCACAAAGCTTATCGAAAGCTACTTTGAAAATCTACAAACACGACCATTACGTACTTGCATTTACATGCACTTGCCTGGCTGCGCATCTAAATATAAAAGGGAGTGGATGGCTTATTCGGTAGAGCGTCTTGGCATTAAACAGTATTGTCATCTTGAAAATTAAAAAAATATTTTATAAAAAAATCGGAAAGTCTCAATGCGCTAAGCCTCTCTAGCAGCACTCTTTTAATGTCGGTAGGAGAGTGATCGGTAAATATGTCTTAGGATTGTAGAGAGGTATATTACATTTGGCTTTGGGTGTGCACGTTGCAACTTGAGCAAGCGGGAAAATGCCATTTTCATATTATTCGTATAATTTATAAAATAGCCCATATATTGGGTTGATGCAAAAGTTTTGACTGTTTTTTACATATACAATTAAACATTTTTTTTTTAGATTTGTATTATTTATTTAAATTATAATAATCTCCATCGGTTCTTATAACATTCTCCCACCTTTCTATCAACTTATTAATACCATTAGAATAAAATTCTTGACGTTGAAGCAAAAAATGTAATAAGGGATGTTTTTACCTGCTCTATTGTATCAAATTTTTTATCATTTAAATTTTTTTGCAGTGATCGGAATAAATCAAAATTGGAAGGAACAAGATCTCGAGAATACTGTGGATCCTTGATAACATCCCAATTCAACTCATTTAGCTTGTGTTGGGTCATCATAGCCACATGTGGTCGCGCGTTGTCGTTATGAAACACTACCCCTTTTCTGTTTACCAATTCTGGTCTATCCTTTTGAAGGGAGATGTTCAATTTGGATAATTGCTGACAATATCGTTCTGCTGTAATTGTCTGATTGCGTTCAAAGAGTTCAAAATACACAATACCCTTACAAACCTTACCCTTACAAATCCCCAGATCGGAATTTTGTAAACCATCTTCGTACCTGTCGAACTTTGATGACATCTGCTCCTTACACTTCGCAAATGTTTTTGGTTGCCACACTCGCGGTATTGTCTTTACGGAATTCATAAAGTAAACAATGACGTAAATGCACTTTATCAACCGACATTTTGAAAAAATACAAGGGCTCTTCACTGTACTGAAGGCTCTTCACTGCCAGGTCAAAACTGAACAGAAAATAGGAAAGCATCCTTTATACAATGGAATCATTTAAAAGACGATACTATTCATCATTTCTGAAGGTTTTTTTTAACTAGGATCATAAAAAACGGTCATAACTGTTGCATCAACCCAATATAATAATATAGCATGTCATTCAAAATGGTAGATAAGCAGATGTTATTATTTCATTGAGAGCCACCATTTTGTTGCCTTGACCAAGTTTTTGGCGGCCATTTTATGTTCGTTTTAATTTTCGGTATAAGACGTTTAGTACTCTCAGCGATCCTGTCTTTATACTCTTAATTTTGGTAAAACGATGTCCTTTTATACTTTTTTAGGAGAAATCGCAATTGGCTGTATTTATACTTATTTATAAAAAAGAATATTTATTATGTATCGAATAGTAGTATTATTTAAGTGTGTAACATAATTAACCTTTTCCACTCTGTCCACTTTTAGTCGAATCTTTGAGTTGCTCTTTATATATGCTCTCATTATACATTTTTTAGAAATTTATTAAAAGAAATATTCAATGAGAAAATGAATTAAACGCATCTATAGGGTTCGATCTGATATCCGAATAATAAAAGAAATTATTTTTTCTAAATTGAATAAAAAAATACTTGGTTCAGGTTGTTTGGTAAAAAAAATGTTATGGGCCAATACGACTTTATTGTAGTTTTTCATTCGCTTAAAAAAAAATCGGTTTTGAATCAGTTTTATTTTGAAAACGTTTTTCTCTAAAAGTGTGCTTTTTGGAACTGAAGAGAAAGTAATCGGAAGGAGTAACGTCTAGGGAATATTAAGTTCCATCCAGGTAAACTTCTGATTTTTTTTGTGTCATTCTTGCTTGAAGAATTATTCCCTTTTTGTTAAACAAAATGATTTTTATTTTGTCGTTTAATTTTTCCAATTGTTGACAGTAAACATCTGCAGTAATTGTTTCACTCGTAATGGTTTAAAAATTCGTAATAAATTATTCCCCTAACATTCCACCAAATGCACAAAAGTACTGTTCGGATTGTAAAACTAGGCTTTGGATTTGGAACGAGAGTTTAATTCGAAGTATAATCGAAAAATCTTCGCCTTTTTAAATTATGTTTTCTTAAACTATTCATTTCTCATCTCTATTTACCATTTTTTTTTAAACAAGATCGAATTCTTTTTCTCGAAAATAAAGAATTTCATGTGTTACGTCGTTCCTTTTTTGTTTTCTTCGGTAGTTCGGAATAGCACGTGGGGTGTCCAAATTTCCATTATATTTGTTTTACTGACGCGTCTCAAATGTACAGAGGACCCTGAAGATTTGAGACTCTGTGATAATACCTCTATCAAATTTAGAAGGTTATCCAGATTCAGGTGCATCTTTTTGATTTATATTTCTCGATTTGAACCTTTGAAACCAAAATTGACATCTACGTGCTACTTCACTATATTTTATTTAATAGTTTAGTCAAAAAAAGTAGCATACGATCCCATAGATGTCCTTTGTCAATTTCTGGCTTCGACATTTTACCCTTAACAACAGATTTTTTCATTTTAATAATACTAATTAGCTCTTGAGACATTGTGTTTTTTAAACACAAACGAACAATAGGGCAAACATGTGTTTTGTAAATGTATTCAAATTAATCACATACGCTGAGATACAAAAGGACTGATATTGTGAAAGGGTTCTTGCAAACCCTCACTAATTTATGAAAACAATATGAGAATTGTTCAAAATGAAAATAATATTTGATTATTATTTATAAAAATATGTATGTACAAATTAAAATATTAATAATTAAACAGTATTATTTGTTTTTGGAAGATTTACATTAAAATGTATTTTAGATATCAATTGATATTATTTGTATGGTCGATTTATAAGACCAATTCATCGTTTTAAATACATAACTTTTATGAATTTAATTAGTTTGTATTTTATAACATTGTATATCTAATTAAAACAATTTAAGTCCCACGCTTTACTTAATTTAATAAGGAAATGAATTGATAAATATTATTTTTTTTCAAAGATAATTTGAGTAAAATCAATTATTATCTTAGCCCTTATTTTTCTTGCCTCACCGACCTTATTCAAATTGCTTACGTATAAAAGAAAACAGCTGTGAATTCATCGAACGTCAAAATTCGCTATTCATATCCATTTTATTTTGTTAAGCTTGAACTTTGCGAGCATAGGTTTATGCATAAACAAATTTTCTTTGTTGGGATATTTTATATAATTAACATCAAAGAATTTTAATCTTTGATAGACGCTCACTTTTTGAAATGTAGGTTGATTTAAAATTAGAACACGGCCCGCGGGGGGGTCTGAATTAATTCTCGGAAAATTTCAAACTTAAACACGTAGAAATTATTAAAACTTCGCCTTGAAATAAGTTGACAAATTTGTTTGAATCTCGTATTTATCTATGAAAAAAAATGTGGAATAATAGTTGAATTTATTTTAAATTTTCAAGGGTCCAATCTACGCGTTTAACTGATTTATCTTGTCTGTAAAAAAAAACGTTTCAAGGTAATCATTTGTTTCGTAGGATGAATAACATAATTGCCGAGATAAAAATATGAATTAGTCGTAATATATATGAACTTTTGTAATAAATTGCAATAGCAATGTATTTTGTGTTTTAATGAACTCATATAACTAAGTTATATGAAAAGAATTTTTTGCGCTCGACGAGTTTATTTTCTTCTTCGCTGCATACAATTTTTATCAAATTTTAAAAAGTTTTTATCTTAATTGTTCGCTACGTAGCTCAAATTTTACTCCATACATTTTAATATCTACCACTTTTGTTGTTATTTTAACTGAATTTTTAGCATTTTTAATTGTCTAGCATTATTAAAAAATAATTAATTGATAACCTGATTGGATTCTAAACCACCTAGCCTAAAACTAACATAGTATTATAATATAAATAATGTTTTTAATTCATACTGTTGATTCATTGTCAAAAATGATGAGTAGTTAAATCTTATTATTTACCTGTTGCTCATGACGTTATAGAGGATAGGATTAACTGTGCTTGATACATAGTATAACCATCCAGCTATAGAGAACATCCATTCATTAATATCAGAGTAATAAGTCCAGTCGTGTCCAATCGAAAATAACAGACGTTGAGCATGGAATGGTGCCCAGCATACGAAGAATGCAATCACTACGGCAGCTAAAATCATAAAATACATTTTATAAATAAAGATCATAATATTTAATAAGGAACATTTCATATTTTATTCTAGTTAATTAAACTAAAACTCTTATCCTATGGGTTTAAATTATTTATAGTGAATTAGTCCTAAAACGTGCTACCCAATACAAAGTAAACCCTTTTTAGATCAATAGGATTAAAACCAGGAATAAGCAGATGTAATTTATTATTCGGATTGTTGTACCACTTTTCATCATCTGTAACAATCCTTCTCGGAATCGGCTCGGTTTCATTTCAAACAGATGATTATTCGTTGCTCAAGCGCCGTTGTCGAAAGTTCGCCAAGTCCTTTCAAACCGATCCTTCGCTTTCGGCCGCGGACAGTCGAGTCCTGTCGATAATTCGGTAATTGGGTCGTCCTTCAATAACCACTTTGAATTTCTTGAACCAACTTAGGCATTTCCGAAGTTTCGAGGTGTCACCATAGATATTGCGGATGGAGTGGCTTCGTTCTTTTCCCGAGCAAAAATAACAGTGATGGACTGATCATTTATTTTCATTTTTTCGCATATTTTTTGTATAATGTAATATAATTAATTCTTAAATTTACAGTTGACCCGCAGGCGAATCATAATAATAACAAAGATTTTTCCCTTGAATAAAATTCAATATTTAAATTCATCTCATATCAAACGAACGACTTTGTTTTTTGTATCATAATTATATAATAACATTGTTGTCTATAAATATATTGTATAGAATATATTTAAATAAAATGTTTAAATATATTCTATACAATATATTTAAACATTTTATTTAAATATATTGTATAGAATATATTTAAATAAAATGTTTAAAAAAAAGTTTGAAACCTTATAAATTTTCATTTTAATCTAAATTATATCTGCTAATGGAGATTCATTAGCAGATATGACCTTCTTCTACCTATCTGGCAACATTTTAATGTCTCTCTCATAAAAATATCATGGAGGCAAAAACTCATTTAGACCAATGTTGCATCGATCTGAAAATATGATAGTCAGACAGTTATCTGTAGAATGTAGATGTTAACTGATTTGACCTCCATCCGAGGAGAGTACATTTTTCATGTGTAATGTTTGTTGTATGCGAGCGGACATTGACATTATGCAGAACAACATGTCTTCAATCCACGAAGGAAATTTGTTTTTCTTTCATTTCCGCCACTAAATTTCCAGTTACACAACAAAGTCTCGCATGTATTGTTTTGCCAGGTTTAAAAGCTTTAAAATGTATTATTCCCTTGCAGTCTCGTCATATAGACACAAGTTTTTTTTTAGGCCAGGCTTATGGTTTTGTATTGCTACCTGGCTCTTGGTTAGACTAAAGTACCCATTTTTTATCACCAGTTATCAAGTTTTGCAATATTGGTGTTTTGTATTACATTTCAGAAGATGTTCACATGCGTTTATACGATCGCCTAGATTATCTTCACTTAGCTAATGTAGTATCTCTTTCCTCAATTACTTCCACACCTTTTCCATCTTTTTTTAAGGTACACTTGAACATTCGATTACGAGTAACAGAGGTCTTTCATATTTTTTTCAATAAATAAAATTGAATTACTTTCGATTTCGGCACTCAATATGGCATCTACTTTACTAGGTCTTCCATTTTTGAGGTTATTTTTAATCAGAATTTCTTCTCTGCAATTTTAACACTTACGAACATTCAAATAATCCCCCAGTACACTATCAGTGGTTTTTAATTATTGCAGTCTCTTTTTTCAAAAAATGATAAAGCATAACATTTCTAATAAATTCATAGTTTGGTAAAAATTGATTCATTTTAAATTGGGTTATTAAATTCGAATTGATAAGTATGGTCATCGAAAAAACATCGGTGCAACAAATGCAGTTTTTTTTTATGAAACGCGTAATTTTAAAAATGAAATTGCTTAAGAAGAGCGGCAGTTGAAAAGCAACTAATTTCCCGTAAACGGTCAACTGCTACTTAGCGCAGATATTACTCGGATGGGTGACCATTCCGAAGAATTTATGGATACGCTGATCAACAGAAGGCTGGCGACCATTTCACAAAAAGAGAATTTTCAAAAATATAAGCTGGAAAGCGAGCATCAGCTCTCTTCAGTATAAAATAAATAATGGAGAAGGCAATGGAAAACTATTGCATTATATCATCATCATTATTTGCCAGTCACAAGGCTCTCACTCGCTGAGGGCATGGACCT
>JAGXCT010036421.1:69310-102568 GCA_022495035.1 Philopotamus ludificatus | reverse complement strand
AGTGTCGTGGTTTGACACTGGGGGGAATATTAGTGTGAGAGACTCATTCCCCTTGAATCTTTAGAATCTGTATCGATTTTTTTATTGACAGGTGACTTAAGCCAAATAACAATGAATCATCTATAAAATGTCTCACGAACTTAAACTTAGGGACTGAGATTAAGAATTTAAAAGTGAAGTAAATAAAAATATGCTGATGACATCTTTATTTTAGAATTGGTAGAACCACAACATAATTGTACGGCACATCCTCATTTATAGAACTCAAATAACAAGATAGAAAGTTGATATTTCTTCTGACGAATACCACATCGTTAATGTAACTATTTAACTAAGCAGTGATAAAAAATATAAAGATTTTCTATCGAGGAAAGTTAGTAAATTAGAATCTGGAATTAATTTAAGAAAATCAAATCACAATTTCGTCGACAGACAAGGAAATTTGTTGCTTTTTGGTTGAAATTAGGATTATTTTATGTTTCTATATATTCATTAACCACTTCACGGTCGATTTCTTAAAAGAACGAGTTTTTTATTGTTAAAATTATTACATAAACAAATAAATATGAACACTTGAAAACCACTTACAAAAGAATAAATATAGGAAAATAGTTGAAAAATTATTTCTGTAAAACGATCCCAGTTTTGACGCCGTTAAAAGTTTATACTGAGACGGGAATAATAAAGTAAGCATCCAATATGGCTACCAATGTCAAGATTCATCAGAGACAAGTCTACCAATACAACAACAAAAAAATGATTGAACTTTTATAGTCTGAGAATTAAAAAGATCGCATTTTTCCAGTCAAACGTTGTAACTAAAAAAAAGCTATCATCAACAAAACAAACAGAATTATAGATAATAATAATATTTACTTTAATCTGAAAAATTGAGTATTATATCGGTCAGTATATAATTCATTTATCTTATTTCAGCAAGATTCATTAAGTTCGTTTTGCAAAACAATAAACTTTGCCACTGATTTAGGTAGAAGGTAGTGATTTATTCAAATTTGAGTATTGTTTTGACATTTTATGGTAAAAAATTAATATATAAGCGTTATTTTTAAATACTTAAAATTAGCGAAACCATTTTCATTTATATTTAAAAAAAAATGAAAAATTCAATCTACTATTTATGAAATTAAATTAGGTATATTTGTGAAATAGTATAACGATTTACTAAATTATTAAACCGAATAATACAAAGTTATCAGTGTCATTTAAACATAATAACTTTATTCATTAAAAAAACTTTAAATATTCGAAATTGGATAAGTTTTAATCAGAAAAAAGGATCCAATCCCTCGGTTACAATCATTACTTCTGATTCTAACGAACGATTTTTTAGTTATAAATGTTATACTCGTTGAATTATATTTAAATTGTTAAAAGTTTTTTTTAATATTATCTGAAATTATAATTATTAAAAAATGGCAAGATAAATAGAATAAATACAATTATTAATATTGAATGTAACGAAATATCAAATAAGCTCTCTCCGTAAATTTAGTATCATTTAATTATACCAGAAATCTTCAGCTATTTTCACAAATTGAAATATCCTGCTTCATTTGCTTTATATTTAATAAGGAAGGTATAATACATTTCTTGATATATTGTATTATACGTATATTAAATCATCAAGTAAGCAATGAAATTTGGCTCTCAGGATTATATTAATATTTTATTTTGCGCGAAAAGTTCATGCATAACTTTATACAGACGCCTTCAATTATATAATAAATGCAAAGTAGTGTTAAACCAAAGCATTTTCACTGAAAGCATAAAGTTTGTATCGCATATTGATATATGTTCCGAATGTATTATACCGTATATTCAATATATGGATATAATATATAGTATGCGATTGTTGGCGACACCTGTTGCGGCATAGTGCATAAATAATTTTTCCATCGTATTTTTATGACAATTATTTTTAAACCATGTGCGTAATTCACTAATACATTGAGAATATATTCGCATACATCTCATATAACTAAATAAAAATGCATTTTTATTTAATATATCAATATTTACATGTGATCTATTTTTGTCAAAATTGTGAGGATAACGTTTGCCGATCTTGATATTTTTAAGTATAACTTTTGAATTGTAAAATCTTTTTGGATTTGTTTCGCCAATAAAATGCAAAGCAGTTCGATTTCAATTGTGGGAGTTTGAATAAAAATATATTTTTAAAATTAAATTTTCACGCCAGAAAGCTGGCGCGTCCGTATAATATTGTAAAAGAAAACAGATCCTGAAGAACGTGTGGGAAATCAATTTGTTCCTGACCGGAAATGAAAATGGTCTCAGTCTCGCCCCGTTGCGGATTTTTCCGATGGCCGGATACTAATTTATTTTGTTACGACACTCGCATTATGTCCGTATATGTACATATCTATGTGTGTATAAAAAAGTTAAAGAATACTGAAAATATATATATTAATCTATTTATATACAGAGCGACAATACAACTATCAAATATGATTAATAATTTAATTATATAGATTCAAATAATAATAATTTGTAACAATCGAATGAAAAATATAGAAGAGTATTACCTTGTATAATGCTATAATATTAATAATTTAATTTAAAAGAACTTTATGAAAACAAGGTAATAAAATGTTAAAACTATTTTCAGTAGAGCTGAAGTTTATTTTGAACTTTAAAATGTTATGTAAAGTGTAGTTTAGAAGAATGTTTACATTGGATTTACATTTAGTAGGAAGTGAATTTAAATTTTTCATATAAATATTTATTTAATGTATTTTAAGCTATATTTCAAAAAAATGTTCTATGATTTATATTCGAGCCAGCCTCACAAATGTGTATTTAAAAGATCCAACTTTAACTCGGATGCTAACCCACATTTCATCCACTTGACTTATCATCCGAAATGATCTGCAAAGGATCAAATCCTCTTTCAGGGTAAATGCAAACATTGACCTTTTTCGAAAGTAAAAGGACTTCGATTTTATTTATATGCATTCATATATATATATATATGTAAGTCGGATTCATCTTTTCCATCCTTTGCCGTGTCAGAACCGGAAGTGGATCCATTTTCACACTTTTCCGGTTTAGCATATACGCCAAAATAATAACATATTTATGACAGGAAATTTCAACCATCTTTGCATCCCATTGCCTCTCATCAAAATAAATTTCGCTATCGTGTTACGTGCCGCCGCTGGCAGATGCGAACATCTCCGTGTGTGGTCTAGACACTTTTTAATACGAAAATATGAGGAATAATTTTTGAATTGTAATCTTTTCAGCATGACTTTCATTGATTGTCATGAATGAAATTTTATGCGAGATGTTTATTGAGATAAAATATTGTTGAACTAAAAAAATCGTGATAATTCTGCGGAACTTTGCGATAAGATTGATTTGTTTAATTACGCAGAGGAAATGAAAAATAAATATTTATTTAATGAATTTTTAAGAATAAAATAACAAAATATTAAGTAAGGCTTAATAATAAAGAATATATGGTATTTTAAATTTTATTTAGAATTGTAATTACGGGAATTTGAAGAAATTACAAGTACTTGATCATATTTTTTTTTTAAATACGTGAGTGATTTCATAAAGCTTTTCTAACCCATAAATATTTTATAATATAAAGGAATAATCTTTTGACAAGAAATTTATAGAGCAGGGAAAGAAATAAAATGAGAGAATAATATTTTCTTTATACGATAGTAAATATTTCGGTAGGATATGCTAATATGTCAAAGATATATTAATATATGAAAGACAGAGGGAATAAATTATTTTATATTCTTGGAACAATAAAATGTAATAAAGAAAGTATCTAAAGAGCATAATTTGATAGTAAATTTGGATTCTAGGCATTAAAAAAACTTTGAGATCCATGAAACTAATAATATTATTATTGAGCGAAAGTTTAAAAGGTTAAATAAATAATTATGAAATTTGCAATGCATTAATAATACTCGAGATTATTTGATCTTCATTAAATATATATACGCATAAATTTGAATTAAATATTCTATCTAAATTTAATTATAACTCTTCTTCTTCAGGTGCCTTGTCCGTTTTCAGACGTAGGCGATCTATATGTCCTTATTTAAGAATTAAAAATAGGATATATAAAAGAAAAATCACACTGTTGTCGTAAAGGATTAGATCAGACATGTACTCCATTAATTTCTATCAAGATGTAATTAGTTTGTTCACCAAAGTAATTAAAATATTCATGAACACTTTACCAAATTTTAAAGGTCACAGGTATTACGCTGACATGCACTTTCATATGATAAAATGCGAGGAATACTAAATAGTTTGCGAAATGTATTTACAGCACCCTCTTCCGAATCCTTAATATCCAATTTTTCATCTATGTTCAAATATGAAACTCATTTCATTCAGAATTAATAGTTTTATTGTAGCATTCTAAGAATAACAAGCGAGAAATCTCTTGGAGACTATTTTTGCCACAATCGGTTTAAAAACATTTCTCGCGTGTAAATGAACTTGTTTAATTATTATTTCCCGTCTTTTTTTGAGTTTATTATTGTATGCATTATTTCATTTACTGTTTTTTGTTTATTTTATAACCATTTTTTTAAACATCTCACACAACCTTTATTATTTTTGTATCTTAAGCATTTTAAATTTTGATATTTTTTAATTAAAGAACGTTGTATTTTTGCTGTAAACTAGGACTAAATACAAACTGTCTAGACAAAATTTGACAATTTCTCAACGAAAAGCCTTTTAAAAATATTTTAATATTTTTTTAAATTAGAATAATTATATTACTTAAAACATAAAAACATCTATAGAAAAAATCATCAGACCATCTATAATGATAATAGAAATAACGCAATATTTATGGAAATCCTAGACAGTCCCAATAATATTAAAAGTTCAACACTGGTGAAAGTGGGCGAAATATCAAAGCAAAATCAGGGAGAATGATGACCCTTCTCATCAACTCATCAACTCAGCATTCCGATGCGCGTAAAACAATCAATGAATTGTCACAAGATCTCAGTTTTCCATGATCAATAGTAAAGGTGATTCTAAACTGTAAAACGTATAACCATAAATATATAATCATTTTTTTTAAACCTTTTCTAATATTTAACGATTTTTTAAAGCTTGATTAATTTTTATTAATAATAAAAAGCACAAAAATATTCAAATAAATATATTTACATTATACATGTCAAAAACAAAAATGAAAGCTTTAAACTCTGGCCGAAGTTGCTCTGATTGCGGAACCGTGATTTTCTAACTTTGTGACTGCACGCACCGCTTTACGAATAAGCTTTCATAATCACTCTCGGTCGACAATCGATATTCGCGGAACGTTACAGCAGCCCCTCACCACGGCTCTTGTTAATATACATGGGGCTATTATCTCAAATTACTACCATGAAACCAATTAATTCAACGCAAACAAGCTCGTGGTGTTTTTCGTGATGACATCACTTGACAAGGATATGACCTAGACTTGATCATTTTGTAGACGCGATACGATAATGGACCCGGTACGTCAAAGCTTTGATCATATGGCGTCAAATAGCCGCACGAATGCGTCGGGTTGCATGCCTTTTGATTTCAACCACGTCAAATATAATCTAGATTAGTTACAAAAGTTAAGAATCTTTAAAAAAATACTATGTATGTATGAACAAGCATGCCGTTTAATTTGCATGCTGGAAAAAAAAATAGGAATTGGATTAGTGATGTTCAGAATTTAAATCTTCTATCAATTTTACTTCATCTTGTTACGATAGAAGCAAAACTAAATACGAATTATATAATTACACAGTCCCTGATAAATTGATCATTCGTAGAGAGACGCTGAATATTATCAAATGAATAATTCAAGTGTCTTTCGTTAAAACTTTAGAGTTACTATGTATCGTTCAGGACCTGGTGTTAAATTAAATTAAACACGAAACGAATTCTACAGACTGTGGAATTATTAAGTTATTTTTTTTAAGCTTCAGCGAAGGTCAAAATCATTATATTCGTTAAATAAAATGTGTGCCATATTACCGGAGCTAAGTTCTGTATAATGTATTCTCATCAGGAAAAGACTGCGCGTGCGTACCCTCTCCTAATTCATCCAATTAAATATTCATGGCACCTAAAAGGTTAAGCTAATTACCGTTATCATCTTTACGCCATATTATTCTGAACGATACTAAATTTCGTATAAACAACGCGTGCAACGCGTGTAGCTCTCTAACGCGTGCAGAATGAAATTATCTCCGAAAATATATGGATGGCAACTATTTTTTTATATATGGTCGTAAAATTAATACTGGACCGAGAGCATCTGCTTTTTTCACGTGGCTAACCGTGTTTTAGGCTTTTGTTCTGCGAAATAAATACATTTCCTGAAAGCCAAATTGCTATTGTTTATCACTGACAACACTTAACATCGCGTTTCTGCAAATAATCGTGATATTTTGTCGAGTTAATGGATACTCTATATATAGTATACATTATTAGATATATACCCTTTAAGTAATGTCGTTTTTTGAAGTACACCTTGAGGAAATAAATAATTAATAAAATACTAATCAAATCAACTACATATTTATCTGAACCGTTCATACTTTCAAGGCTGTAATAAGATTTTTTTGCCATTCCTTAAAAAATCAGCCGAATCATTAAAGAAACAGTAATGAAGGTCCGTTTCGAGTGTCCCAAGAGAATTATATTCTTTTACGTCAATGAAATTTTGTAAGCTTCGGAACGTATTGTAATCTGAAGGAGGTTGAGAGAATACGGAGGATGCGGAAGTCTTTTCATTTAAGCTCTACTATTATGCTAGATTTCGTAGATAAAGCCTATAGGAATTAGAAAAATACTCAGAATTAATCTATGCTCCTGTCACACATAGATTGTTAAATTTTTGTCGAATATAAAATAACATCAGATTGAGAAATTAGCCGGATTCAAATACAGAGGTATATTTAATAACTATGTCAAAGCACTTTAAAAACCGTTAGACTGTAATTTTTAAAATATAACTGTTTCTAAAGTATAGCGTTTAACAGTCCGCTACCAAATCGTCTGAAACAGTAATAATAAAATATGTGACAAGAAGAATGTGGCTCATAGAAGCCGTGAGTCAGAATGACTGAATAGAGTCGCAACGCGACACGGCGTTTAGCGGCGAGACCCCCCCCCCCTCCCAGCACTCCGCTACCGGCCCACATCCATCCAATATACGACACCGGTAGCGCTGTAAAACAGGCAGCGCATTTGCTCCACATCAACAAGATTTCGTATGCCTAATACATAATCAATAGACACATATATAATAATATATTAAGTAAAACGGAAAGAAATGACATTTATTTTTACTGCAACAATTAAAATATTTCCGAAAAAACAACATAATATTACTCTGTTATATAATTTCCCTCATCGTCTATGATCTTCCTCCATAACATAGGCAATTTTTTAATTCCATTATCGTAAAACTCTAGCGGTTTACTGTTAAAATATGAATCCAGGTGATTTTTCACCTGTTCAACATTTGCAAACTTTTTATCATGAAGTGGCTGTTCCATTGATTAAAATAAATGATAGTTGGATGGTGCCATATCAGGTAAATACGGTGGATATGGCAGAAGTTCCAAATCTAGTTATCTGATTTTGTCCTGGATGATTTTTGCTGCATGAGGTCTTGCAATATCATGCTATAAAATTCTCCTGTTGTTACCAAACTGATCGTTTTTTTAGTAACTCCACTTTTAATCTTTCTAATTGGGCACAGTATAACTCTGCCGCAACTGTCTAACCAGGTTTTAATAATTCATAATGCATTACACCCGAAACTTTTTTCAATGATAATGTTGGCTGAGGAGTAGGGACAGGTACCTGTTTTTTCTTCTGACATTTCTCTAAAAGTCTATCATCCCCAGTAATAATTCTTCTGAGAAATGGATATGTTTCTTGTCTGGACAATAAAGATGCGCAGATTTTTACGCGTTGCTCCAAGGCTGTTGGGGAAGATCGTGCGGTACCCAAATTTCTTGCCTATTTTTTTCCCCTAACTTTTTCGAATGATATTGCACAGTTGTTATTGGACAGCCAAGGTCATGTCACAATTCCTTCACTGTTTTACGCAGATCAACTCCCACCAGTGAATTTAGGGTGTCATCGTCGATTTTGAGGGGTCTTCCTGTTTTTGGTTTATCCTTTAACTCCCTATCACCAACTTTTTAAACCATCTAAAGCACTCTCACAGTTTCAAGACATCTTCATAAATATCGCAGGTGGTCTGTGTAGCTTCTTTCGGCTTTAATCCCTTATCAAATATACATAACAGCATGAAATACGCGACAATTAATAATTGAATAAATCGGAGTACATTTTAATTATAATTAATTAAAATAGATTGAACCCAAATCCAACTCTTACAATTAACTGAGTCTGAAGGCGGGTATTTGCCACCTGGAGGACTACGCGATCTTCAACAGAGACGCGTCCAGCGGCCTTGGCTACTCATAGCTCCATAGAATCTAAAAAAATAAGATTGTATCCAACCTTGATCGCGATCACGGCCAATTGAAATTAATCTGATCCATTTAGTTTATTCTCCTCAATCCGTATTACTATTTTATTTATTTACAATAATATTACATTTACGGATAAAAATTACGTTCAGGAAAAAAACATCTAACATTTCTCGTTTTTATTTTCAAAGGTCAAAGATTAAAGAGAAAAATTTCAATATTATTATGGCAACATAGTTCTGATTTAAATCCAATCAAAAATTTCTACACATTATAAAAACAGAAGTCAACAAAAAGAAGCTTACCGATTAAAAATCATTAAAAACATTAATAACATATGATAGGTATGAAGAGATAACGGCATAAATAATAAAAAAAGCTTGAACAAGTCAATACCGCCCAGATTCAAACTGTTATATAAAATAGAGAAGGGTACACAACATATTTTTTTCTTATAATCTCGATTCTAGGTATTTTTCCTCAAAATATTGTAAAAATTTTTCGATCAGATATTAATTAATGGTATTGGAAATGAATACATAATAAATAATAAAAAAAAATATCAAACACAATACTTTTACACGGTTTTAAAATAACACTAAAAATAATTATTTGTTCTAACACGATTTCCACGTTACGTTCCGATGTTTATTTGCGCATAAGGATATTATTTTGTCACAATACATAAAGTCCAATGAGCAAACGAGTAGACAAAATGGTGAAATTTATCAACCAACAGCTGCTTTAATTCACAAGGACTATAAGAAAAGCAACACAGGACAGTAATAACAAACAAAAAGCTCCATTAGATTTTAACACGTTAGACGTGTTGTTAGTATACATATAAATGTATAATATTTGCATAATTTATTTATTGTGTTTTCATTATTACCTTTTTACACGAATTTTTAAATTATTAAATTTAGTTAATCAATCTATTTTTCACAGTTTTTGGTGAAATGTATCTACTATGTAAAAAAAGTGTCGAGTGTATTGCAGGTAATTGGAAAATTATATTAGATTAGAAAACTTGTTGTCTAAGTATTTACTGTCATGTAAAATACATTTTGAGTAAAAATTATACGCCCCAGTATTGATTCAATAGAAAAAATATTTAATTCTTTATTAACTATTTAAATGTGTCGTTTTAATATGTAATTGTCGAATTAAGGATAATTAAATATAATGAAAAATGTAATAAAAATCTTAAAATTAAACGTTTTAATTATGTCTAAATCCAAGACGATAATAAAACTCGTTACGTTTATTACGTCATAATATTATAAACTCAGCCGTGGTCGTGGGCAGTCATAAATCGCATCCAGACTGAAGTGTTCGAAGGAAGAGAGGTCGTATATCTATTCGAATATATTATGACAGACGATCGTCGATAATGCCTGAAAATACATTTAATACAATTCGCTCGCCGGAGTATCTTGTTGGATGGCCCCGGGATAAATTTATAGCTGTGAATGTTGACTTCCGATATTGACGTAATATTAATGATGTTACCCAGCAAATGACTACCACTGTCGATTCAGCAAAGCGATTGTCTGCATATTGACGGTTCGCCGAAATTGTTGTCGGGTATTTCATTTTACAAACTGACGTTTAATTAAGGCACGGCCCTACCGGCTCATTATCAAAAGTTTGGTTAGTTTGGTTTTCGTACAGCTGATTACATGAACACAATCTGGAATACTTGATTAATAAAATAACACTTCCTAGAATCCTGGTTACTTCTAATACTGTTTACGACTTATTAATAATATATTTTTTAATTTATTGCTTGATAAAATGCGAATAATACGTAATCGAATTAGAGGTCATAGCATAAATGTGTACATGTATTTATAAATAATAAAAAATATAAAGACGACATAAACGCAATGATCGACAGATGTACATAACCTCAAAATATACAATGAATACAAAATGGCGGATAAGCATGTTATTATTAAATTAAGAGTCGCCATGTTATTGGCGGCCATCTTTTTTCATTTAAATTTTCGGTCCGGCGTTCAAATAATACATATTTAAATTAATATTAATATGTTGTCATATCCATTTCATAATTAAATTAAAATATGGTTTAATTTCATGCCCGTTCGAATATAATATCAATAAATCAGAACTTTGGACCCGCCCCAGTCTGCATTAAGAAATAATAAAAAAATATTTATTATAAATATATACGATCTCTTTGTGAAACTTTAGAATTCAGAGAATAATCATGGATTAAATAATCAGGCGGAATAATTGAGAGACCAAAGAAAATTAACTTTTCCTATTAAATGAGATCAGACTATAGCAACTATAATTGTACAGAGAAAACATCAAAACTTTGCCAATTTTATCTATAGCAGAAAAACATCAACTGGTATGTATTTTCTTAAAAAAAAAAACAAACAAAACATTTAATAATATCATTATGAACATACATTCGTATGCTGAGATGATTGAATACGTCTCGAGACTTTAATAAACGTGCAAAGATAAAATGTTTTATTTAAAAAAAATCATGATCAAAGAGATTCTCACAATAATGCTTTTACAATACCTCTCGAAAATTTATATTATAAATCCTTTGTCAATTAAAATATATAAAATATGTTCATTTGCGCTACAGTAACTATATTATTGCAATTAAATGTAATTCGCATATATAATATTACTTAAATATTACTCACAGTTGATCTCAATCAATATTAAATAATAAAAATGAATGTAATCTACCGTCTAGTTATCCTCAAGGTATCACTATTAAAATCGTTACCATATTTATGGTCCCAGTGTCGTATGATCTCAATTTCTGAAGTAATTATTGCATATGCACCCTCAGGACTCTATATCCTAATCGAATTGCATAATAAGAGACTTGCGCGGACACAAAATTAACAATCTCCATAGTGTTATGTGGATTATGTTATTTTCTCGGAAAAGCATGTTGTACAATATTTTTTTTAATTAAAATCATGTCAATGGCCATAATGTAACAGACATTTGACTTGATACGCAACGTTTTTCCAGTTTTTTTTTATATTTCGCTCCATATTCCAGAATTCCTGTTAAATCCAGAATACTTCATACGGCAAATATTTACTCTGTCAAGTTTATTACCAACATCCTACATCGACCCATATCACATACACATTGCATATTGAAATTGTTTTATAATTCATATTTTAAAACATCAATGTTACATCTAAATATAAAACAGTTTTTCTGTAGATAAAATTGATGTCGAACTAAGAAAATAATAGGAATTATCTATTTTTTATTACGTAATTAAACGTAGTTTTATTTAAATAAAATTTATTTATACGTTATTATTAATATTTATTTATTTATTTATTTAAACTCTTATCCCCAAAATGTGTGAAATACGATCACACAAGTGTTCAAAAATTTTGAATCGGCAATCGATCGAATTATGGAAAGTTTAAAAAAATTTCATCAATCACTTGATGATGATATTCAAATTTCGGAAAATAGAAATGCGGAATTTTGTCGAAAAACGTTGATGATGTCGTTTATTTTTCGAATCGAATAGAAAATACAGGTCTGCCCCAAACAAACCATTATGAAACAAACGAAAACCGACCTTTTGTATACAGTAATACAGAACTTTTATCCTTTCTGACTGACACACAACAACACTTCAGTCGGACCAACAGCTAAGTTGAGGCTAGCGACCACGTGTCCAGAGCATATAGAAACCTGCCCCTAACAGACTTACGCAGCAATCAAAAAGCTACCTTCTGTATACGGTAATACGGAACTTTTTTCTTTTCATAGCCAAACAACAACACTTGTTGTTTTATAATTCATATTTTCATAGATTTTTTTACCGTATTCGGACGAATAAAAAACTGCACTAATGTCTTCGACGCATAAGGAGGGTTAATTTTTTTTTATCTTAGATCTTCCAAGGCTATTCTTTAAATTAAAATTTCTAGATCGAACATTTATGATCGATTATTTGAATCTTAACACTCGTGAGGACTTAAATAATCAGCCAGTACACAAAAAAATATTTTTAGTGGCAATTGTTTCAGTCGCTTTTTTAAAAAAATGATAAATTATCAAATTTTGAATAAATTCTTCACTTTGTAAAAAATTATCCATTATAAATTGAATGGTTAAATTCGAATTTTATTAATCAAAATTCACCCTTAGTGAGTGTGGTCACCGAAATAAATGGCAGCAGTTGAAGCTCGTAACTAATCCCCGAAGACGGTTAACAAAAAAAAACGTCAATTCTTAGGAATACTTGAGTGTTATTTTTATTTTGTTGGAAAATTATAATTTTCTGGGCATATCTTCAATATAAGTCGCTGTATAATTTTTAATGAATAAATTATTAAGGATTTGCATCATTTTATTATGAATAGAAATATATTTTTTGTCGGATTCAAATACAAAAATATGCAATCCTACTATTTTTCATAAATATTTCATTTCTATTGCATCAAAGTAAACTTTGATTTATATATAATAAAATTTTGTACCATTATTGTAAATATTTACAATTGAATACAAACATACATGTTTACGACTTCCTCGCTAAATTATTACACACAAAATAAAGAGGATTTAACATCGAGACTAAATCATTTTAGATGGTTAATTGCTTTATAATCTGTTATATTTTAGGAGTCATCAAATAATTTCAATTCTCATTAGCTGCATCAGCAACTGCTGAATTTTAGTGCAAATAATTTATACGGAAATAACTTCTTACTTCTAACTTAAGCCCTCTTTCACCAAACGTCACTGTTCTCTTTTCTCTGATATTTTAATGCCATTTTTTTTTAAAATAACCTAGCCGTGCCGATGGGGTATATTAGGTACCCCAAGATTGTGATTATACATGTCACAAACTTTTTGCATTTGTCTAAAAAAAGTCTAATGAATAAATTTAACTTTATCGTCTGTAATTAAGAAAAAAATATACAACATTATTTGCTGCTGTTGCCACGATGTTTTTTCTCGCTCGTATACTGTAGTATGTACCAAGTGCGAGAGAAACGTGCAACTTACACGTACTGCAAGGGCTCAGTCTGCGGCGGGACATCGCCGAGTGTGCGTGTCATTTACGCATCATAATAATTAGTAAAAAATTCAAGATATCGACCAAATTATGTAGCTTATGATGGATAACTATTTGTATTCATAGAATAATTCATTTTTTTAAAATGACAAGATATTGATGAAGAATTCATCAATATCTTGACTTAAAATGCTTGAGGTATCTAAAAGACCCCCTTCGCCCGACGCGGCTGTGTTCAAGCCGCCGTGACAGAGGAGAGGTTGATTTTTTTTTAAGTATTCAAAGATATTCCGCATTTTCCTAATCTTTATATTTTAACATTGATAGCACAATAAAATCTGCAATTTTTACAATTCTCCTAAATGATTTTAGTATAATTTCCATAAATAAAAGCTGCCGTATTATGAAAATTTACGGTATAAGTAATTAAATTTAAAAAAAAATATATAATAGCTAGAATTTTAAATGATATAAAAAAAAGTCATCGCTTATAATTTCTATTTAAACAAAGTGACCACTTTATTTCAAAACCATGTATAAATAAAATCATTCGTATCCATAAATATTATTTTAAAATTGCTAAAGTATGAAAAAAATATATTACTGTACTAAATATCAAGGGAATAATGTATTATTATATATGACGTGAAATAATTTATACGTATATACATATTTTTATTACTATCAAGAGTGCTAACAAATGATTTCGTTTACACGTAACATAAATCCCGAAAGCTAATTTCTACTGTATAAAAAAAGTGTATAACAGTTCGTTAGATAGGAGAGCTAGGATCGTAAATCATGCCGAGTTTTTCCGGTATTCTGTTATAAATCTCATAAAATGCATAAAATGGTAAGCTTGAAAAACAATTTGATATCATATTTTTTTAAATAAAAATACCGAACATCAATATTGAACAATTATCGCGATGTTTCAAATATTTCATCTGGATATTGTATCGAAAATAAATATTATTTAGAACGAGGAGTAATATTATAGAATACAGAAAGAATACTTGAACCTCTTGTCAGAAGAGGTATACTCACAAATAATCCATTTTTGAAGAATTCTGTCTAAGTATCAATTAATTTTATTTTTTTAACTTAAATAATATATAAAAAAAAACATAATACACAAAGGGCTAAGTAGTATTAAATGATTCATTATTTACATTTATATATATTATTATATATAATCGTACAATCGAATGAATCTCTTTGAAGTGTACCTTTTTATGTTTAAGCTTATTATTATTTATATTTACGATTAATTATTAAATGTGCTTACTTGGTGGATACTTCCAGTAGTGTATGGTCGTCTGGAGAGCTAACGGCGCCGCAAACGCCAGCGATATGATCCACAGTGCGGCTATGATCCTGACAGCTCTCTGCAATCCGGACATGGTGTACAGGTGAAGTGGATGACATATGGCCAGGTATCTCTCCGTCGAGAAGGCCACTATCGTCAGCACCGACACATACGACGCCCTGAAAAAATCCCCGAAATAAAACTTTGTTATATTATACCAGCATTATATCTTCCTGCGCCATTGAATACGTATGTAGTTGCGAGATGAAAGAGTCTATCCGTTTACCACGCCTGGTACCTCACACCATTCCGAGTAGACACCCGAAAATGTGTAGTGCTTTTGTCATATTCGATTTAAATGCTTCATGTCGAATTTGTACGCGTCTCCTCGTTTTCTTTCTTTAGTAATCCCGGGTCGACAAAGTTTTCAGTGTGTGTTCTGTTCGCAATTTTCCGGGCAAACAACACTACACCTCTCGCTTTCACTCATAATTCATATGTATTCGCAAGGCGCATTCAAATAAAATGAATATAAATTATTAATTATCAATTTTCGTAGTAGAGACAATGACAACTGTACACGAGTTATTCAAATACGCTATTTTTTTTAATAATAAGTAAAACGGAAAGAAATTGCATTTTTTCTGATGCAAAACCAGTTTGACACAGGTTGCTATTGAGTTAGCACGTCGTATTTAAAATCATTTTGAAGCTCTGTTTTTACTCTTCCCATTTTTATATTTTTTTATTTTCTTTGCTGTAGTAGAAAAACGCAGAAGCCTGAGATTAAAGAGATATATTTGCGGTATTCCATGCTGTTTTTATTTGATAATGGATTAAAGCCGAAAGAAGCTACACAGACCATCTGCGATATTTATTTAGAGAGAAAGTGCTTTAGATGGTTTAAAAAGTTCAAAAGTGGTGATTAAAGGATAAGCCAAAAACAGAAAGACTCCTCAAAATTGACGACGACGCCTTAAATTCATTGGAAGATGATCCGCATAAAACAGTGAAGGATTTGTCACGTGACTTTGGCTGTCCAATAACAATCTGTGCATCTTTATTTTCCAGACACGATACAGATCCATTTCTCAGAAGAATTACTGGGTCCTTTACAGTGATGACAGAAGAAAAAAACAATGGTTATTACCAAAACAGGTACCTGTTCCTACTCCTCGGCCAACATTATCATTGAAAAAAGTTTTATTATGTGTCTGGTGGAATATTTCGGATATAATTCATTATGAATTATTAAAACCTGATCAGATAGTTACGAAAGAGTTATACTGTGTCCAATTATAAAGATTAAAAGTTGAGTTCTAAATAAACGATCTGTTCTAGCTAACAACAACATGAGAATTTACAGCATGAAAATCCAAATCCTCATGCAGCATAAATCCCCCAGGACAAAATCAGAGAACAAGTTTTGAAACTCCGACTATCATTTATTTAAATCAATGGAACATTCACTTCATGATAAAAACATTGCAAATCTTGTACAGGTGAAAAATCACCTGGATTCATATTTTAACAGTAAACCGCCAGGGTTTTACAAAAATGGAATCAAAAGGTTACTTATACTATGGAGAAAGATCATAGACTATGAGGGAAATTATATAACAGAGTAATATTATCTGTTTTTTTCTGAAATATCCTTTTTGTTAATACTAATAATATAATTTACCAGATTTATAATTTATCATATTTTTAAAGGCAATAATGAAATCTTACAACCAATCTTAAAAAGGAGTCGAGTATATAGAATTACAAGTGATATTGATGACGAAAGATCTATATTAATTTAAATAAATACATAAACGTATACTTTTATATTGTTTGTATGAAAAATATTTTTTAAAGCATACCCTAATTTCATATGAACTTTAAACCGTGTATAACACAGAATTGTACTTTGACATGATTAATTTTATATTAAGTTAGATATTCATTCTACCCAATATTATGTTAAAATTTTATTGCAAACTTTTGAAGGGATGGGGGATGAAAAATATGATTTTGAAAAAAATATAGATCCATTTTTTGTTATTTTATTAAGATGAGTTATAAGAAAGCGATTAATATTATTTTATATTTACGAGATGCAATTGGTGCTGATATTTTCTTTGAGTTAGCATCCACTGTATTTCTAAGCTTTAACCTTTCGTTTTAGATTCATTAGCATTCAGGGCAACTTCAGACGAAACATGCATTTAAATTGGTTTTCTTTCTCGATTTTCCCGAGGTGCGATTGTCTTTGCACAATCGAGAATAAAAAAAACATTTTCTTCGCTATACCTTATCCAAAATATCTGAATAAGGTGTACAATGAAAATAATGCGTTTGATTTATAATTTATCTCTTCTTAATATTTGTAAGCTCCTCATGTGAACCTGCGTATGTGTGTACGTGCCGGGCATACTTTTATAATGTTATTTCCAGCAACGAGACGAGCTTTCACAACAGCCTGATAAACTTGGAAAATTAATAGAATTAAATTGAAGTTTGTTATTCAAATCTGAACTACATATACACGGCGAGAAAATTTTCCTAACAAGAATACATAGCTGGCTCATTGCATTGTGCGTATACCTCCATCCGACACATTACCCACACAATACAAACAAATATTCACGTCATAAATCAGTCACGTCATGATTTTTTGCAATTTTACACGAAGAAAAATTGGTGGATATAAAATAATTTGCTGAAAATTGGGGATAATTTATTTACATGGCATTTATTGGATATTGTTCGCAAAAAAAGAATTAACGCTAATGTGAATATCGATATTTTATTTCAATGAATGTGTTGATTATATAGCATTTCATCTCATTTTTTTGCAATTTTTCACAAAAATAATATAGCGTCGGTCAAAGCGTTGAAGCGTAAACTAATTCGAAATAATACCCTGAGGCACAATAGAAAATTCAGTCTCATATGAGACAATGGAGAAAGTAAATGAGTTAGCAATCAACGTTGCTTTTTAGAAAATAATACATTTTCTTATCATAAATAATTTTATTATAAACATTATTTTAATTAGTATACAGTGAAATATTTTACAAGACCTAAATAAATATATCATGAAATTGATGCTGCATATATTTTTGCGAGCCTTGGCCTATTTCTGCTCTACTCATTTCTATTGACAATAAATTATTATCATGCAAACTTGATCATAATAATAAATATTAACATGACCACCCGATATTAAAAGAGTCGTGTGGGTTCTAACGATTTCTCCATTAATCATAATTAACTCTTATGATCTCGACGCGTTATCAACTAATTAAGCACCATAGTTTTAGAATGAAAATGGACTACATTTAATTTATATCATTATTATTCATATATACTTTAAATTCAGTAGATAATTATGCTAATTGAATGTTCTTTACAAAGATCTTTCGTTTATCGTCGACGAGAGAGATGTTCTGTAAAAATATATACATCTCTTTGTTATTGCAAAACATTTTGCACAAATGCTAACGAAAACATTTTTGAAAATAATGTAAATATTATAATCTGACATTGTAAGTTGCATATTCATATGAATAAATATTTTCATCGTGTTTATCTGTACACGTCAATAAATCTCTCGTAATGCTGTTATGTTTGAAAAATTTGAATATTAAATCTTCATTGCATATAACAATTTTTTTTAAATATACGCATTGGTAAATTTAATGTATGCATCTGTTTGAATTTGTTATGCGATCAAATTTAAAATAAATTTAATTTGGATGTAAACGCATCATAAAACTGAAAAGAATAGGAGGAAAACTGCGAAAGCTATTTAAAATATTATTAGAATATTTATTTTAAACTTTAAATATATAACAGAAAAAATAATTTAATATATACTTTAAAATTAGGCGATTTCTTTCTGGTCCCCTATTGTTTTAATATTTAATTTTCTTTTAATACAAAATTGTTAAAGGGGAGATAAAATAGAAATTGTAAATATACGATAAATAATGGGAGGGTATCAATTTTCGTTCAGTATATTTTCTTCACAACTACAGAAAATACCAGTGGCGTACTGCGGACTTGGAAAAATGAATGTGGAAAAATAAATATTAAAAAGAATACAGTTTTTTTTAATGAATATTATTATTATTTATATATTAATTCAATTCGACAAAAATTAATATCAATGGAAAAAAAAATACTGTGTATGTAAAAATGTATGTCGCAAACACGAAGAATAGAATTAATGTAAAAATAATAATAAAATTCTTTAAAAAAAAACTGTATATTTTTTTCCACATTCAGCACACGCAACATCAACACCACCGTACGCCCCTGGAAAATACCCCTTATCTTATCCGATATGGTGACCTGGCGTGTAGATGATATCTTGCGTCCAGCGTCTCAAAGGTTTTCCAGGTACCAAAGGTTTTAGTCCGTTTTTAGTAATCGCTGTGCTTAATAATCGAGCATCTGACCCATTTAATTTCACTTCAGCTCTGAAATTACCTTTATGATAACATAAAGATTATAGTTTCAGTCCTAATTGTTAACACAGGCCGAATACAACTATCGGAAATCTGTGGTTTCTGTCCGATTGAAATGTTTTATTTTAAAACATGGTTGTGTTTGTCAATCCTTTCCAAACTGGTATCATTCAACGTTTGATCTCGAAAGCTTGATGGGTTTTTCCTTTCTAAATTTAATAACATATCCAAGATAATAACTGATCCGTCACGGCGACTTGAAAACAACTGCGTTGACCGAGGGGGTCTATTTATAATGGAAAATATACCCCAAGCATTTCAAGTCAAGGTATAGATGAATTCTCCATCAATATTTGGACTTTGACTGGACTGAATTTTCGCGGCACGTGTCACCAGTATACGTACTACTTGCACTTGGCACATCGTACCGGATGCGACCGAGAAAAACATCACGCTCGTGGCTACAGAAGCAAATGTTGGTGTTTTTTATTCTTTTGACTTTTTGATCCGAGGTCTAATTTCTCAAAATTTTGTTTTAAGATTTGCAGGATGTCGAGTTATTATTTAAAAGATACGAGTTTAATTTCAATTAAATAAATTTATTCGTAAATATCTTCAAAATAAGCAGACATATTTTGTAAAATATTAAAACATTAGTCGATCAGCTCTGCTGCATTATTTAGAGAAAAAGTATGAGAAAACCGATCATATTTTTTTTAATGATTAATTGAAAATAATCTTCATGTATATAAGAATCACTAACAAAATCTCCGTGGTTAGTATGATTTTATTTAATTTTTAAAACATATTAAAAATGCAAAAATTAAGTTCGAAAGTGACGTAGAAACGTAGAGAAATTATTATTAATTTAAAATATTAGTTGAGTTAAAGCGAACAAATCAATTTATTTTTTCATTTCATTTTTTTAATTAAATCGAATTTAAAAAAAAATGTTTTATTATTAACAAAATATATATTTAAATAAAATGATATTTTAAAATCAAATTTCAGATACATGAAAAATCATATACACATTTTCGGCGTATGAATAATATTTAGGCGTCATTTTCTTCACCAAAATACAGACATTTTCGCTTCAACGTAGTAGCTTTTTAGTGCCGAGGATCCCACGAACAGAGTTAAATTGTCCATAAATAATTGTCATATGGTGCAAGAAAATCTCCACGGCTAGAGATACGACATTTTGCACGTAAGCTACAATTTCCGAGATTTTCCCCCTGCAACACAACGTAATATGTGACAAGAATTTAACACTGAGTCTTACGACATTACAGTCGTGACAAGTGTTACAAGCGCTAGCTTTATTTTATTTCTCTTCCACTTAGATCAGCAAACAATCGAATGTACTTTTGATTTATTATTATTGAAAACGTACTTGGTTGACAGTACTGAGAAAGCGCTAAGCTTTAACGAAGCCATCGTAAAACTCACCCATTAACAGAAACAATAAGCCGGTCATTAAAATATTATGCATCTTGAAAAGGCAATCATAATTAAGCTTTTTATTATTTTCAAAGCCAACTTATTGTCGCATAATTTTCTCTCCAGAATCACTAACGATCTCCATGATGATTTTTTTTTAAATTAACTGTCCGATATCACCCGATTAGAATTTGATAATTGCCTTGTAATATTTTAATCACTATAATTATAATTTAAAATATAAAAAAAAAATACTCACGCTTCCGATAGCAAGGCTCTTGCCTTACAAAATACGATACCCAGACTGTATGGATACTGATGCCAATACACGCTGATATCGTTGGGTAAACCTGAAACAAGGAGATAAAAAAACAATTTTAATAAGATTAAAATTTATCGAATCGTAATTCATCACGTTTCAAAGCTTAGAGAACACGCTTCACTTCAATGCCGAAGGATTTTTCAGGATAACAAAATTATTAAGATAAGCCATCACAATGAACGAGTCCCGGCAAGCGAGATATATCTAGCAGAGATCCCTTGGCCATTATCTTACGTGATTACATGACATAGGGGCTTAAGCGTAATGCGCATTGGAGAAAACTAGAACTTTTGTCATAGATCTAATAATAATTCTCGATTAGTAAAATTTACGTCATTGTTATTTTAATTCAAAATATAAATTTTATAATAAAAATGAGTGGATTTATTTTTGCTATGAAATGTTTCTACTACATCAACACATAAATATTTGAATTTACATAATTCATAATAAATGTATGAATATTCAACAGTAATTTCCCTGAAAAAATACATGATTTTCATATATTTTCATGAATTTTCCGAGCAAGATTTCAACAGAAAATCTCGACACCATTCCCTCTCCTCTCATTTCTCCGTTACGTCGTTCGTTACAACTATCCTAATTAGTGCAATTAAGCTACAGCGATGTTATCAATCCATTTGATTCCATGGTATAATTCTAATTTTGGCGGATGTGGTCTGATTATAAAGTTGACAGACTCGCAATATTATTATTTAAATTATATTTATTATAAAAATATTCATTCATGCTATATAACTAGTTATGAAACCAATCTCTACATTTTCATTAATTATTCATCGTTCATACAATGTTAAACAGATTCCAGTGTTTTTCATCCGTGACCCAATAGTCTCATCGTGCATACGTATTTCGCATAACGGTTAATCCCCCTCAAATCCCGTACGATTACATAAAACGGAATCTGATTATTTCACAAGGTCAGGGTGACTAATCGTAAACATTGAAACCGATCTGTTTTTCACGAAGGTCATTCTCATTTACATAATCCACTCGATTGGGAAATTTTACGCAGTGAAATTACGTGTGTGAAGAATTTAAAACGACGCGTCGTCGGTTAAGTATTGTGATGGGTATCTCTTCATTATCGACCGGAAGTATGGCCAAATTCTATTGACACTCGGCAGCCGGAAACCCCGGAGTGTTTGCGATTCCTTCGCCCCGTGTATTTCAACGTCGCTCCAGATGAAAATGTAATCCGGACACGCGTCGCAAAAATGGAAAATTGAAATCGCATTCAAAAATAGGATTTTCCTAAGTAAATAGACTATACTATATGAAGTCCTTGTTGTATATGACGACGCAGGAATATTTATCAAAGGAGCTTACAGTCAAGAATTATTATGTAGTATAAAGCGATATAAGGAAGAGCAATCTAAAATATAATATAAATATATTATAAAAGAAAACTAGGAGATCAACGAGTTGTATTATATTAACTATGAAGACGATACTTTATATTAAAAATTCAAATTAATATTAAGTGATTTCTCCATTTATAATACATCGCTAAACCGCCCTAATTATTTTTGTCACGCTATTAATGCGAGACATTATTTTCATCTCGAGTTCTAGATTCAACTATGCAACTCAAATATTTTTGTAGAATGTTAACCCTTTCAATGCGGCGGGTCTAAACACGATTTTGCATCTGAGTGCGGTGCCGTTTTGGACCAAATTATTTTTTTGGCGAGGTAAATTTGTATTCCGCTATATTAGACCATTTTCCTATAAGAGATTTATGCAAACATGTTGATTAGGATATGTTCTTCCATCTCAACTAAAAAAATTGATTCGCTTTATTTTCGTAATAATAAATCGAACAAAATATCAATTGCTCAAACAGAGATTAAGTGAGTAAAAATGGGAATGCGAATCAAAATCAAAAATGCGAAATGCAATTTTCTTATACCATTACATCCGTACACGTGTATGTGGAACATAATGTACGTGGAACACCCTTAACAACCCCTGAGCCGAGATACGTCACCGATACTACTGCGGAGATTTGAATCGTTACGATTCTTATTTACATATTACATGGTTTCTATAAATTTCTTGTGATGACGTATGTTGATGGCTGTGTTTATTCGCTGATTTTAAAACAGCTTACCATCACTTAACTCGGTCTAGTTTACATGTAACGACAAGTTAAAGTTTTAAAGATCTCGCGCATGTACGACATGCGGCCGCACCCTGGACACGATTTGTATGCGCATGAACGTGCCGCACTGAAAGGGTTAATGGATTATTCTGCTAGCTGAATACTTGGATTTAAGCATATATTTGATGGAATATGTATAAAGAAAGTAAAAATCCATGGAAGTATTTTCAGATACACCTAATCCTCCTATAGCGCTCTTGCTATAGAGCAACGTGTGCGATAGTTATAGTTCCCCTATAGTGCTTCCTTCTGAGCACTGTTTTTTTTTGTGCAAAACGCTGACTACTTAGTGTCAAATTACATATTTCGTAAATATGTAATACATTACCGCGCAAAATAAAGGTCATTGCTCTTTCGTTGACAACAAAATATAAGACGCTCGCGTGAACAAACTAAAAATTAAACAAGGTCATTCAAAATATGTGAATGTAAAAATGTTTGATGTTTTGATTTCACTCAATTTACATATTTAAATTAAAAAACCTAGTTCCAAATTTTGTAAGGGTGTCTAGTCTTCTATAGGGCGGATTTCTAAAGCGTAGTCCTTATCTCGGCGTTTGAGGATTGACTGTATTCATTCTTAATCATTAATGTCTTTCGATTTAAATTTTAACAGTTAGACATCTCCGGAAAAATGAACATTACATTAGTGTTTTATTTATTTATTTGACTACTATGGATGGATGCAGATTCCAATGCGCTATTCATCCATATAAAGATTTGATAAAAATTCTAAAGATCCAAAGAGAATACGTCTCTCACACTAATATTCCCCCCAGTGTCAAACCACGACACTGGTTAATTTTAATATTATTTCAGTTGGATTGAACTTTATATTATTTGTAATATAATTATTTAAACAACAATGGCAATAAAATTAATTAAATCCCAAAACATACGGGGGTAATAAGTCTATTCCTCTTACATACCCCCTGGCCAGTTTTATGAAGAATTATCTGATTTCTTTTTCGAGGTAGATTTCGACTTCTTATCGGTCACCAATTTTTTAAAAAAATATATATAAACCTACTCTAATGAATCAAACTAATTTATTATAATCTCACTATTTATATTAAAATCAAAATAAAAATTAGACTGTTGTTAAATAGTATTTTTTTCCACACTGTTTTTAAATTTGTTTGTGGTGCAAAAACTGTGCATATCTGAAAGATAGTAATTTTCCTGAATATTAAAAAATTCACTCTACTTTCTAAAATATAATGACAGTAGTAAATATATGAATAAAAAACAAAGAGCTTTAAAGATTTTGAATTAAGTTAGTTTTTTTCTAATAAAAAATCAATATTTAAATAAAAAATAATAACTTGATATCACATAATTTGATTTCTTTTCAAAAATAAATTAAACTGTTTATCAGACATTATTACACTACAAAAAATACGATTTTAAAAATAATTTATGATAATAAATTAGGTAAATATATAAAATAAAATAATATTTAATATCCGATAATTATCAACTATAATTATCCGATAACAAAATCAGATAATGGATTATTATATTGTTTTAATAACTAATTTTATTTATATTAAATTTAATAATAAATTAGACAAAGAGTATATTATTTTTAAATAAGATTATAATTTCAGAACGGGTATTCATCTCTCATAACGACGAAATTATACATTTTTTCATCATTCCTTAATTCTTTATCTCTCATCCTAATTTTCATTCATCAACATCATAATAAATTTCGCAATTTAACATTCCACAAAGGAAAATTTCAGCACTTTGTATAATTCTTAATTTTTTTCAAATGCAAAAAATTGTTTCAGCATTTCCCCGACGCATATTTAAACAGTGATTTATCCGCAGCTTAATGCATTTTTATTGTAATTTTTTTTTATGAATATTCACATTATTTTTGGGCTGAAACAAATATACGCGATTTTGTTTCATGATATAATGGAGCAAATTGAAACAATTTTGATGGTACGGAACAGAAATCAACGAAGCGTTGAACAATTCATCAACCCAAATTGTCGCTGATTTAATTCAATTTTATTCCATGTAGACCTTTCATTATTGCGAAAACTTTTTATTGAAAATATACATGGATTTAATATTATTTCATGATGGCGCGCCAAAGTTTAAAATATAAAAGCTAGAAGATCCATCATTCACTTGCCATTTTTTTTATAACTTAGCACGTTATACTTTGTATGCAAAGAGTTACAAAGTAAATTTTTAATGATAAGAAAACTCTTTTATGTCATCTTTTATTTTTTTATTTACAATTGCATAGATAGTTTTTTAAATCTTTAACGACGCTTTAAAATATCTACCATATTTCTCACATCCATTATAGACAGAAAGGATTACAAAAGTTTTCGGAATATTTAATGCAATTTCAATAAAGCTTATATCCGATTACAGAAAGCTACACAGTTTGGAGATTCAATTTATTTACAAAATAATCTTAATTCTTACGGAGCATAATTTTTTCAATAATTATTAATATATTTTTATATGAAAATACTTATATTTAAATAGCACCTCTGCATTATTATCATAGATCACATTTATCCTCGAGAGGAATACCTATGTATCTATTATTTCAAGACAAGGAATAATGGCGTCGCAAATCCCTACGTTGACCTTACCCTAAACTTTCAACCCATCATCCCGACAACATTATCTACACGCTTCTATTTTTAGAAATAAAATTCATATATAAATATAATTTATGATGTAAGTATGAGGTAAGAAGCGAGTGCTTTTGAGACTTGAGACAGCTTAAGCCAAAATTGCCACTTTGATTTAATCAACCGCGGCAATATTGTCTTGAAACCTCTATATAAGAACCTTTTAAAAAATATATATATATTTCGAATCGTCAATACTATTAAATAACATAAAGAATTTTCCTTTTGTTCAATCATATTCAATCAAACCGTGAATTTTTTTACCCATATTACAGTATTGAAATTTAACGTGTAATACTTTTATGTAATACTGCTGGGAAATGCCTAACGATCAACTGTTATCTAAGGCATTTCCCATGAAACCGTATCTTACAGATGAAGGGAAACGGAAAAGTAGTAAAGGGAATATTTTTGCGTATTTTAAATGAAAAAAAAAATATCTGAACATATGTTAAAATCGTTTTAAAACACATGTGAATTTTTCTCCGCGATATGGACCTTTTGAAATTTTCTCTTTATAGGTCCCCCGCTTTACGTTTGATTATCTCTTTTTCGAATATATTTTTGGATCGATGTATATACCTCTTTTTTTACAAAAAAATGTGTATAAAAACCGTTTCCTCTTGCGATAGAATTTTAATGATGCCTTAAAAAAGAATACGCGAGCATGAAGACAATTGTATCATGTATATATAAATAATCTCAGATGCGTAAGAAAGCTTGCAATATTTTTTCAGCACTTTTATTGGGCTTATTGCTGTATAATTTAGTAGTAATATTATATATCTAATAGTTATCCTCTATTAGAGTATAATTTCCTCACTCTATATTCCCGTCGGCGTCTGGTACACATTAGACGTATGTGGTACCTTACTTTAGATCAAGCAATATCCTCTCCTTTGAGAACACCATTTCCCACAATTGTGGAGAAGCTAATGGAGAAAAAGGAAATTCGGTATACGAACCGAAACCTAATTTTAAATGTGTGAGCAAATTCGGGGAGAAAGTGCTATATCTACTTTCATATGCCTAATGGATGATATCTTGATGACGTGAATTATTTATATAAAATTTAAATCTTATTAGGGATCAGCGTCGAGAGACGAAGCCCTTCAATTGAACTTATATTCGGCGCAAGTTTTAATTTTTTACTTGAATGTGTCTCTACCAGATCGGCAATAAAAAGTACCCCCGACTAAAACTTTAAAACACGAATCCCGAGACAAAATTTAATGATAAAATATTTTTCAATTATAAGTTTTCAGTTAAGATTAAAGATGAAACGATCAACTCTTTCGTCGCGCTAATTATTTCGATGAGCTCCACAATATATATATAATATAAAACATTATCAATTTACGAGCCCTGTCTGCATATGTAATCTGTTTATTTACTTGAACCGTAATGTTAGAGTAAACATATTTTTCTTAGACAAGAAATTGCATCAACTCAATGTCGTAAATATGAGATTCTCAACTCATGTCAAAGGAAATGTTCGCGTGTCATTCATGCACACGTGTCCAATTTATGTCTGAGAGCATAAACGTCAACCGAGGTTATTGAACACGTGTATCATCCAGGACATTAAATGATAACGTAAATGATCTGAACGTGTATCCGTGCATGATAATCATACCTTATTATATGCACATATATATCTTATCTAAACAAACCATCCATTAATTCATTAACATTATTAATAAAATATTTAAACATTAAAATAATAACGATGAAAATTTGATCTGCACGACTGTCAATTTATTATCATGATAACTCTATTGTCTAACAGCTAATCTGTCAGCTCGACCGAAGAGATTATTTATAAAATCTTCAATAATATCAGAGTTCAGAGTTCCTCATCATGGTCTGTTAATATACGAGTATATTGGGCTCTGCCCATTTTATTCTTTGTCTGATGTTTTTATCTGAGATTCACATAATTGATAAATTGTTAATATTTAATTAAATTTTAATTTTTCGCTGTCACCCACGGCACAGCTACAGCCCCGGCACAATTCTCAGTCGCATTGCAATAAACGGAAAAATGTAAAAACGAAATAATAGGAAAAACCATAATAAGAAATAATAAACATAAAATATTATATATAAAAAAAAAAAATGAAAGCTAATAAAACTAGTAAAACGGACACAAAAGCGAAGAATGTGTTCTTTTTTTTGTAGGAAGTAGAACAGTTTTGGGTAGTGGAATTTTATGAAAGGTTTAGGAGTATATTGGGCCATAGTTAGAGAGGGAGAAAATGGATGGGTTTATATTTATTTATTTGTGAAGGTTATCATAAAAGGGCATATTTTTGATACGGTCATTAAGAGCGAGGATTTTATTGTCTTTGTGTATGTCTGTGTTGCGAGTAAACCAAGGTGCATTTGTGATTGTTCGTAGTGTTCTATTTATTTTTCTTTGAATTTTATTTATATTTTATTTTATTTGACTACGATGGATGAATGGCATAACAGAAAGATTCCAAAGCTCCATTCACCCATATAAAGATTTGATAAACATTCTAAAGACTGTAAAGATACAACGGGAATGAGTCTCTAACACTAATATTCTAAAATTAAGTATCGAACCATGACACAGATTAATTGTTAATATTATTTCAGTTGGATTAAAATTAATATTATTTGTTTTATGTAAATATTTATTTAGCGCGAGATAGATGGCATTAAATTAATTAATTCCAACGTCCCAAACTAGCCACATAAATATTATTTTATAAAACGTGCGGAGGTAATGGGTGTCTTCCTCTTTTACATACCCCCTGGACAGTGTTATAAAGAATTCCCCGACTTCATAGTTTTCATCCCACTACTAACTTAGCTCATTCGAGGTTAACTTGCATTATCAATATTCATATGCATGTTACCTACAAGCCATAACACGGGTTATATCAGTAGGATGCGTTATATTCCAGATCTGAGAAACGTATAGAATTTGAGGATGGATGATGACAGTATAAATGGGTTTTTTAGTTCTTTAAAGCAGTGCTTCCCAAATTATGGGCCGCGGCCCTTTGGGGGGTCGCAGGATTCCTCGCGAAAAAATCAATTACAAAGTACAAATGTTCGTTTTATAAATGTTTTCCTGCTACTAGCATATTTAAAATTTATATATTTAAGTCCTGTTAAATAATAACACATATCGAGAACATATTTATATACACAACAACAATAAACAACAACAAAAGGAATAGATTAATCCATTTAAAAAAAAAAATTTCAGGTTATTGGCTGAAGATTCATCAATATCTCGACCAGAATGGTTGGAATAAAAGAAAAATAATAATAATGAATAGGAATAAATTAAAGGCAAGATTATTTGTATTTTGTACTGAGATGCCAGTACCAAGGTGCGGGTTTTACTGTATCATGAAAGTAAAAAAATTACGATCGCTATCTCATGGAAAGGTTTAAAAAATGATTTTGTGCTGAATATAAATATGTGTACACCTATCCCTCGTTGCGGAACTTTTTTACGTTTTCCTTTTACACAGTTTTAAAAAAAAAGTTGAAAATAATCATGTAATAGTTGTATTTGTTCGTGCGCCCACTGGTATACATTCCACTGTAGGCGTACATTCACTTTGTAAGGCGTGCATTTCCTGTAGGCGTGCGTTCCCTCTTAGGCGTGCATTTCCGCAGGCGTGCGTACCACTGTAGGCGTGCACACACACGTTCCGCAGCAGGCGTGCATTCTGTTGGCAGATTATGCGTTTCACGCCAGGCGTGCACCGCTGTAGGCGTGCATTCCCACCTGTAGGCGTCACGTTCCTGTGGTGTGTGCATTCCATGTAGGTATGCATTCCACTGTAGGTGTGTATTCCACTGTAGGTTGTCTCTTCCCGCCATTCGGCGTTCATCCTTGACTTGAAAATGAAGAAAGAGTAATAGATGTTGCTAGATTATATTACCTACGTAAGTTGTGAATGTGAATGTGACCCCTATTTACTTTGCTTTAGAATTCCACGTGATAAGGGTGTTTTTAATCTTAATATTTAATGAATTTGATATTTTTTAAAGAAAAAAATATTGCCTTTGTGTTTAAGTAGGTTGATTAGAATTAATCATTTGTCACACAAGTTTTTTTAAATATGTTTTATATATGAGGATGGGGTTTTTCTGTGGCTAATTATGACAGCCATCATCGTAAGCGCCAAGAGGGTATTTTTTTTATTTTTGGAATCGGAATATCAACGTTTGAGTTCAGATTATGTCCATGGTAAAATAAACATCTGTGTATGTTATTTTTTGTTGTTGAGATTTTCGTGTTGTTCGTTAGCTTTAGTTTTGTGCCATAAATTTTATTTTATTATTACAGTTTAAAATTTATGGGGTTACAAAATGCTACATTGCAGAAAAAAAATTGGGAAACCCTGAAGTATTATATCATTAAACATCTGTTCATTGCTATTATCAGTTTATAAATAAACTGGAATGAATAAGTGAAAAATTGTTTTTATGCATCGAATCAAGTGCTTTCTTCCATATTGTTATTATATTTTAACATAAAAAAACGTATTTATATTTGAATATTTTGGAAGCGTTAAATAAATTAATATGTCGAGACAGACTGGAGTGATATATTGTACCCAATTAAAAAATGATGAATTTTAGCAAACAAACATGTTTTCGGCAACATAAATGTGAATTTATGATTAAAAAATTTGCCAATTTTTTTTTTTAATATAATTGTTAAAACCTCTTACGAATTATAACACGTATTATTATCTGACATGGCCATGGAGCACAATATAAACCTCTACATTATCCTCAATCTCGTATACAATAATAAAGCTTCTGGTTTAGTTAACAAAAATATTTATAGCCATCAATTTTCCTGTCGGACGTATCAATAAAGAGATATTCTTCCATTATATGGATTAGGCGATATATGTGAAATTCTCTATAACAAAATTCGAGGAAAATGTTTTTCATGTTTCCTTATATTTGACAGGCCTATCCAATATCCAACATATTCGTAGTCCCGCCGCAAAAAGATGATATCCTTTCAACATCCATTGTGATCCGACACTTTTTTGTCGTTGATAGCCGTCATAAAACTCTACCAACAATCACTGATCTCTTCCTAAAATAGCACTCTTGTTATATATATAATATATATACGAAAAGTGACACGTGAATCATATATATTTAATAAGTATGTGACCAGAAAATTATCATTTTATATAGAGCATTCTATTGACGTAGACGTGCCCACGATATCAAAATAAACCGCAGTGACTTTTATTATGAAAACAAATAATAATATGACTTTACTATAAATACATATATTATATTTAGATTCCAATCCAAATACTATGTAGAATGTTTACATACGAAATTGAAATGCGGACCTTTTTACGCACGTGGGTATAATAAAGTTCCGTCGTGTTATTTTTCGTTATTCGATATGAAATGTTAATTGTATGACAGAACTTGTAGGTCGTATGTACACATTAATGTTAGGGAAACCAAAAACACATCACGCATTTTATAAAAATATATTTCATTTTTTATGAAAAACTAAAAAAAAAGTTATACCGCTTCCATTTTTTAATAAAATATTTATTTAAATGGTTTATAACATTAACCGCATTTTAAAATCATTTCCCGCTTTCTCCGAGTTACAAGTCCGATGAATACGAAAGACGTAGTAAAACTTTTTAGTAAGCTACCAATTTTTTTGCTTGATAAAGATTTTATCCGATTTTCCGATGCGCTTAATTTTGAGATGTTATGTGCATCCCTTAAATTTATATTGCCCGATATTTGACATTTACATATTATTAGAGCTTGAAAGTAAACTTTGATAATAGCTTTAGTGACCTTGCTGGCGGTAAACCCTTGATAAAAAAAGCAGTATACAACATCTCAGGTGCCTTTTATTTGTTTCGGTTCTGAATATCTTATACTTTGCAATAAAATAAATTTTATTGAACAGACATACATATTAAACAAGGTCTCCTCTGTACTTTATTTGTCGTAGCTCTGACATAAAATAACCCAGATTAAAAATACGCGAATTCCTTTTGGTCTCCATAATATTATAATATGAAATATGTTTGTTAATCAAAACAATTTTAAAATCGCTTTAATTTCCTATTTTTTAAGAAACGGTTTTTCATTAATGAACAGATTCAAACATTAATATTTATATAAGAAAAGGATTCCCTATCCATTTCTCTATTTTAATTGCAATATTTTTTTCTGTACCTAATAAAGAGCTTTGAGAATAATGAATATATAGTAAAACGAGGGTCTGGTCAGCATGGTAAATTTAATTTCAATCTAATTTAATCCTCATCTAATTTAAATTGTTTCCAAATAAGCTTAAAACTACCATCTACTCTCCATTTTAAATGTTTTGAATATTTTATATGTTGTTGTTAATTGGTACGCATTAGTTCCTGAACATAATTATTATCCCGTGTATTATTTTATATTAATTCATTTTATTATCTCAAACATCACGTCACATCACGTAAACGATTAATTTTTATATTCAATGCAATGTTCTGCATTTTTATAAAATAAAAAAATTAAATAAGCAATTTTGCATATTTTTTATTAATAAAAAATACTGCATGACTTTAATTAAATTTATTATTTACAAGATATCGTTAATTAGCCATAATCACATCTTCTCGTTGGCCTGAATTTTTTGTAATTCTATTTCCTATTGAATCATTGGTCTGTATTTATTGTGTCTAACATTCAAGCTCTCCTTAAATGGACACTTTTGTTCAAGTAGCCTGCTCTTAGTGCATTGACAACACATTCATCGGGGATTTTAAACCATTAATTATTCGCTAACTCAACGACCTATTTTAGGCAAGGTTTCACAGAGATTCCACGCTAATTTCTCTCCATTCCATTTTCGATGTATCATTGATTTTCACTCCACAATAATTCTTGAGTGGCTTGATATTTGCAATATCAAGAGTCTGGAGATAGGCAGCATAATTTCTGTAAAGAGATAATTTTTAAAAAATATATGATTTACCAACATATTGATATATCAAGATGTTTTTATTTCGTTAACAGACATTAAGATATCAAGCATACTAAAATATGTGCAGTGAATAAAATTGAAGAGATAGCACAAATGCCAAGTCAAAATATATATAAACTCAAGAGAGGCAATAAATATCTCCACAGATATATAAACTTAAATAATATATCCGATTTTTATTATACGTGCAACAGAAAGATCGTACCGATAACAGTTTAACCCTTTCAGTGCGGGGCGCATCGCGTACATGCGCAAACAAATCGTGTCC